>JAPVRG010233798.1:1336-18122 GCA_029783565.1 Rhagoletis cerasi | reverse complement strand
ACAAGTTGGTAAGAAAGCGAGTAACCTCACTGTTGGTGGACGTGTGAATGGGAGAGAGCGAGTGCTGACCCTGGACACAGGAGCGTCACATTCCATTATTCGTCCCGAATTGGCGACTTTCTACGTGAAACCATTACCTGGAGACTGCAACTGGTGAGCACACCCAAGTGTTAGGAGAAGTACCATGCGAGGTGATATCGAGGATGTGGCCTCGTACCACAAGTTTATAGTGGCAGACATCGTGGACGAAGTCATCATCGAAATGGATGTCCTACTTGGTCAAGGTATGAAGACTGACCTAGAGAGAAAGATCCTGACCTATCACGGCAGAGAAGTGCCGCCTGGGTTTGGTGACGACGAGCAGTACTGCAGCAAACGGTTGATTTTAGAGGAAGTTCAGCAGATTCCACCAACGACGGAAGCGGATAATTGGGCAGAGGTTGCTTCAGTAGGAGACGGAAGTAGTTCGGCTGTAAAGAGGAAGCGTGCCCGGAAGCTGCAGAAAGGAAGTGGTTATGGTAAGCCGGTCAAATGTTCGACAGACAGTGTTTCCGGTCGAAAGAGATGCCGGAAGCCGGAAATCGCAGTAGGCGTGGTAACTATGGGCGTGCACCAAAGTTTCCAGGAAGAGGACGCGGTCATCAGAGGAAGCGGAAGCAAACAGTAAAACCTGATGCGAAGGGAAGCGTTATGCATGTCCGGTCAATGGCCATAAAATCGGCGGAAGATGCTGCACGGTTGAGGAAGTGTCAGCGAGAGGACCCGCATCTTTCAGTTGTTATGCGAGCAATGGAGCTGAGGAAACGTCCAACCAGTGAGGAAATGTCAGCGGAAAGCAAGATGGCGAAGGCGTACTGGACGCAATGGAATAGTTTGGAGCTGACATCTGGTTGCTTGCATCGAACATGGGAAAGCGAAGATGGCCGATGCATCCGGAGTCTAGTGGTTGTTCCAAAGGCAAGAGTTCCGGACGTTCTCAGCGAGCTCCACGACGGTCCACAAGGTGAACACCTGGGAACCAAGAAAACCCTTGAGAGGATTAAGGAGAAGTTCTATTGGGTTGGTTTCCGTCAGTCGGCCAAGGAACGGATAGCAAGATGTGCTAAGTGCCGTGCAGCCAGAAGATCGAAGAATAAGCGACATAGCTCAGGCGGAAAGGGTGCCCGTGAGAAGGGACATGATCAGGCCACCCCCAGTGACCAGCGTAAGCACGACCATGTGAAACGGAGCACTCCAAGAGGCGAGCTGGACGCAAGGCCTAGAAAAGCATCAAATCATGAGTGTTTCGGGAAAGGCGATCTGGTCTTGCTGCACAAGTCGCAGAAGAAGGAAAGCTTCACCTCCAAACCACGACTTGGCTGGGAAGGACCGTACAAGGTGGTAAAAAGGCTAAATGACGTAGTGTATCGAGTCTAGACCATTGGGAGGCCGAGAAACAAGATGAAGGTGGTTCACCGGGAGAGGCTTGCAGCGTTTGGAACGGCAAGTGTGTCTGATCGGGACGATCAGACTTAGGTGGAGGGCAGTGTGGCGAATACCGCGAACACACGAATTAATTAAAGCGAACGAACGCGAAAGAGGTGGAAGCACAACAGCGAGAAACGACAATGGAAAAATACTGCGATGTATGTGTGTGTGTTCGCTGCAATACAAGTACGTGTTATTTTCGCTGACACTAAGCGAAGGACTGGAATTCTCGATAACGAGAACTTTCGATTGAATTTTCTAGAGATGAGAGCGCAGGTATATAAGGCGAGGTTGCACGGCATAGAGATTCATTCGTAAATCAGAAAGCAGAGAGAAAAGTTCGTTGTGAAGCAGTCAAGTTGCTGGAAAGCAAGTTATCAGTAAATTTGTACTAAGCAAGTCTTGTGAAGTGTTTATTGCTCAATAAAGTTAGTCGTACTGTAAACTGGGCATTTTAATTTAACAATCCAGTGATCGAACCCGAAGCATTTGGGAAATTAATCGAGGATCAAAGGATAATCGTAACAATATATTGCTTTATCAAGAACTGGAAATGCCTACAATAAAACCATATTACTGCCTTTAAACGACAAAATCAAAAATGCTGTGCATTTCGAAGTGCTTTAAAATACTATTTAACTAAAAAAATCTTGTTGGTCAGTAAATAATAATAATCTATATAGAAAACAGAAAAAAACAAATTTTCTTTTAAAAATTAGCATTTAAAATAATGCGCACAACGTCGCATACGGGCAGCTAGTATATATATAAAATTGTTGGAAAATTTTGAAATCGGACAATAACTGCGATATTTTAGTAACTTCTGAAGCTTTTTGACTCAAAATTGATATTTGCAATGATATACTAACGAGTAATAATAATATTATAAATTTTTAAGAAATGGGCGTAGCTACGCCGACTTATGGATATATATGTATATCTCGGTAGCCGCTTTACCAATTTCTACCAAACTTGGCACAAGAGTTAATCGTCATCCAACATAGAAAAAGCTCGAAAATTTTTGAAATCGGACAATAACTATGCCCACTTTTCATATAATGGCAATTTACAGAAATACGAAATCTGTGATAAATCGGTAATTCTGAAGCTAATTTACCAAAGCTTTATGGTTGCATAATTCCTTAGCAAGAAGTATGATTATAACAAATCTTTAGAAAATGGGCGTGGCATGGCCCACTTATGATTACATATGTGTATCTCGGTAACCGTTTTATCAATGTCTACTAAACTCGGTATGATGAATGTAGGATTTCTCTTACCGCTGTCGCACTTACGCTTTTTACCAACGCTAAATGGTTAATTCGAGCGTACCTTAAGTTTAAGATATTTAAATAAAGTGAAATTTTATTTAATGATTTGAATTTGAACAGAGTTAGAATTGAATTCTAATAATGTTAGAAACTTAAACACGTTGTCTAGCCGCACGCCTTCGCTTGGTTCGCGTTACTCTTCAACTAAACTTCGTCCCTTGTCGTACATGCAAATGTTGTCGCTTTACATCAAGCCTTAACCCTTCAACTCCTACATTCGGCCATCCTGTTATACATTCGCCTCGAATGTTGCGTCGCTATCTTTTGCCCACGGCTTCATATATTCAGCGCAAGTTGTTGAATTAATCGGACCTTCAGAATTTGTAAGTTTTCGTACATCATACGAGCTGTTACCTTTGCTTTTCGTTATTTGGTAGGGACCCAAAAATTTTGGTTTCAGCTTGAGACCGCTACCAAATTGTGTACGCTTTATTGCTATGAACTTATACGGATGCGCTGATTTACGTCTGAGATTATACGTTTTCTTGTTTTCTTGCTGAATTTTGAGGATTTGTAACTTCGCCTGCCTACGTTGTTCGCAACGCCCGTTGTTAAATAATGTTGTGATTTCCTGCGCCAACCAATAGTTCAAAAGGTGTAGTATTTATACTCCTCGAAAACGTCGAATTAATTGTTTGCTGGACCCTGTCCACGTATCTGACAGGGTCATCAATGCCGAGTTTCGATAAGACAGAAATAATAATTGCATTCAGCCGCTCGACTTGCCCATTCACACGTGGCAAACCTGTCGTTATCTGAAGTAGCTTTATATTTTCGCTGTCACAATAAGTTTGGAAGTCGTTTGAGGAAAAAGCAGCGCCTCTGTCGCAGATAATATTTGCTGGATTTCCAAAAACCATACTCTGGCTTCGCAGCTTCGAAATGACTTCTTGCGTAGTTGTCGATTTGGTGGGATACAGCCAGCAAAACTTGGTAAAAGAGTGAACCACTGCTAAAATATGTTTATAATTTTTATTTGTTGACTCTAACGGCCCCAGAAAGTCTATGTGAAATGTGTATAATGGTGTCTCCTCTTTGTGCAACGGATGTGGTAAACCTTCTTGTTTGCCTAGTTTACGATTGCTCAGTATACACGGCACACAGCAAGTAATGTATTTTTTAATCTTCTCATCGAGGTTTGGTATAAAAAAATCTTGAATAATAAGTTCTTTCGTCTTTTTGATAGAAAAATGGCCTCTACCATGAGCACGGCTAATAATTTGATTTTGCATACCTTCCGGAACTACTATTAACTCGTTATCATTGCAGATTTTGTATAATAATAATCGTAGGAACTTCTATTATGGTTGAGGATTTCTCGAACAGCTTTTAATTTTTCGTACTGTTCTTGTGCTTGACTTATTATAGTGGTTAGATCATCGTCGCGTATCATCATAACTGCGTATCGGCTAAGGGCGTCGACGTGCTTCATGCGAACTCCGCTTCTATGCTCCACAATGTAATCAAACTCTTGCAAAAGTAAGATCCATCTCGCTACTCGTGTACACAAACTTTTCTTCTCCAATCTTTTTGTAAACGCGTTACAGTCCGTAACTTATTTAAATCTGATACCTAGTAAGTACACTCTGAATTTAGTTAACACCTCTACCACAGCAAGTATTTCCAGTTCGTAGCTTGTGAATTTTCTTTGCGCATCTGTAGTCTTTTTACTTATATAATATATTGGGTGAAGCTGCCCGTCGTCTGGAGATTTTTGTATTAGTACAGCCCCGAAACCATCTATTAAAGCGTCAGTGTGTAATTCAGTTTCGTATTTTTGATTATAAATACCAAGCACAGGATTTTCAACCAGTGCCTTTTTTAGAAAATTAAACGCTTGTTCTTCTTGGTACCCAATTTTAAATGAATTTTTTTGTTTTGTCATGTCTGCAATAACTGAGTAAGTTTATGCCAGCTTTCTAAAATGCCCTGCTAACCCTAAGAAGCTGAGAAGTTGTTTCGGCATCTGCGGTACTTTGTAATTTAATACAGCTTCGATTTTCTCTGGCGATGCACGGAGCTTCTGGTTTTCAATAACAAAACCGAGGAATGTTACCTTACTTTTCAGGAACTGAAATTTTTTAATATTCAGCTGCAAGTCGTAATCACGGCACGTATTAATTACCAGTTCAAGATTCTCTAGCGCATGTTTTTCGTCTCTGGCTGGAATTATGATGTCGTCAATGTAGCGAAGTGCAATGCCCCTTCGTGTCAAATTTCTAAAACTCGCGTTTATATGCCTCTGAAAAATACCAGGCGAATTGTATAGACCAAACGGCACCTTACAAAATTGACACTGGCCGCCCTGGGTTACGAATGAGGTGAATTTTCTGCTGGATTCTGCCACAGGGACGTGAAAGAAACCATTTTTTAGATATATAGTGCTGAAAATCTTCGCATCTTGTAAGCGATCCAGCAGGTCGTCTTGAGCGGAAGTGGAAAATGGTCTTTGATAATTACCTTATTAATCTCTCGAAAATCTATGCACAGCCTGTGTGATCCGTCTCGTTTCTTTACTAAAACAACTGGACTGTAAAGTCGGAATTTGATCCTTCAATTATACCGTCCTTTAGCCATTCGTCCACTTGTGCATCAACAATAGCAGTTTGTGAGAAAGGGAATCGGCGCGGTGATTCATCACTTAGAACTATACGCATCTCTACATTTGTTGTTGCAGTCTTAGCTGGTTTATAATCTGATATCAGTCCACGATCTTTTCGTTTTGCCACCTCACTTGCGTTAACATCAATATCGAGTTCATATTTATCAATTACCGCATCTACTTTCATTAGAGCTATTTCTTCGTTCGCGTCAGTGTCCACTTGGATCTTTTTAATTTTCACGCCGTTTCGATTTATTGTTATTTCAGCTTTTAAACACAGTTCCTCGCCAAGAACTACTTCAATATCCATACACTTAGATGAAACCACGTAAAATGTTAAATAAAATGTTTGACCGTTTATTTGTATATCGTGGTCAAAATAACCAACTGGTTTAATTTTGTTTTCGTTTCAATTTACACCAAATCCAATTAGACTAATATTACACGCACTCCATTTCGGCATATTTAAATTTGTATACACGTCGTGTGTCACAATATTAAATTTGCTTCCTGTGTCGAATAATGCTGTATATTTCTTGTCGCCGATTTTCACATTTTTGTTAGTTAGATCACGCTTTATTACGATTTGGCGAGTATTTGCTTTCACTTCTTTTTTGTTTTCTTCGCAATTCGCTGAAATGTGCCCGAAACGATTGCACCTAAAACGTTTTCTGCCCTTTTCTTTGTTTTTGCAATGCTTTAACAGATGGCCTTTTTCACCACAGTTAAAACAACTTATATCTTTTTTCTCATTCTTTAGTACGTTATTTTTCGCTACTGTTTTCACCTCTTTATTCGTAGCGCGTTTACGTATAATTTCATAGCACTTCCACTTATCCTTAAAATCGTTTATGCATCAGCAATTCCATCAATTATGTATTGCATTAACGCGTCATTTTCAATATTACCTTGTGAAGCTATTTCTTTCATACCGTAGAAATATTCTTGTATACTTTCGTTTTCTTTTATTTTTCGTTCACATAGCCGCTTGTGTAACAACGCACTATTTGTTGTAGATTTAAATTCACTTATTAATGCGTCTTTCAATGTATGCCACGAACTCAGGCCTCTTTCACTCAGTACAAATAATTTTGCTACTCCGCGTAATGATTTTTTGCGAACACTAGCATTGCATTAAAATAGCTTGCTCTTCGAATTCTTGTGCCCACACTTCCACTGGAATCTTATTAGAACCATCAAAAATTCTAATTGAATCCTCTACGTCGCGTAATGTCATCGAAAATTGTGTCGATTGGTATGTTGCACTGTTGCTCTGTTGCATGTCGTTGTGTTTTGCGTTTCTTTTGTTTGCATTAATAGCTTCGTCATTTCTCTCGTTTGCAGCCGAAGGAAAATTGTAGTAGTTTGTAATTTCATCACGATTTACACCAGAGGTCGGCAAAATTGGCCTTGAGGGTGTATTGGTGAGCGCGGAGTAATTTCGCAGTGGTGTAAAGAGCGATGTGTGACGAATACATTTTTTATTCTAAAAATTATTAATGTATTTTGTGCACAATGTAATGATGGTATTATTACTCCCGATTTGTATTGAAGTACTTAAAAACTAGGGCGCGAAAACAAGAGTAACGGCCAAACAAGAAAATTGCTCTGAAGGAACATTTCCTTGCATTGTACACCAATAAATACGATTTTATTCCAACTACTAAAAAATTAAATAAACCTTTATAAAATTGCTTTGGTAATTCACAAGTTTTTTTATTTGTCCTATATAATAAAGTGTTACAGCAGACGTCAGAAAGTTATTGCTGCCTTGTGAAGGAACAATTTTTATTTACAAAGCAGTAAAAAATGTTTACGGCTGATGTAAAACTTAAGCATTTAGGACAAATAAAACCACTTTTGAACTGCCTAGATATAATTTTTATACTTGAAATAATAAATATTTTTAATAATAAAATTTCCAGAATGTAATCATTTTTATGTTTATAAAAACAGTTAAAAATAAAATTATGTTTACTGCCGATTCCATAGGCAAATGATTTTTATTTCTGTTTTATTATGGAAATCAAAAATAATATTTAAATTTTTTTATTTAAGACAAAGATCGAAAAGTGCCAAAATCTTTGTGAAGCAAATTATTATGCCTTCTGAATTTTTATTTCCGCGTTCCTCTAATGATTATGTGGCACAGAAGACATTGCATTACACCGAACGCATTTGAAATCATAAAATATTTTTTTCAGTCATTTTAGTGGGCATATACTCGTATGTATCACTGTGCACAAGAAAATGATCAGCACAACCACTTACTATGTTGCTTCGTTGCTGTCTGATCACCGACTGATTCACTGAGCGTAAGAATATATTTGATCAGTGTTGTCACTTCCGAAACCAAACTAGTGGTAGTTTATATAAAAAACTAGCTGACCCGGCGTGCTTCGCTACACCCTACAAATTGAAAAAATGCGATTAGGATTGAATATGTTTATGTACATACATATGACCAACTCACCAGGAAAAAGTTTTTGTAACGTTGCCAGTACATTTTTTAGTCTTATAATTTTAAGACCAGGTGAACTAATAAACAAATTTGTGCACAGAAACGCTCATTTAGTTTGGTTTCAGCCTTCTAGGCCAAGATTTGTTTATCAGAGAATTTTGTCCTCAAAATATAAGCATGAAAAGTACACTGGCGACGTTACAAAAATTTTAATTTCCCCTAGATCGACCATATGAACATTTGTATATTATATGTAATTATTCAATGAACACATAACTAAAACTTATAGTAAAGCTCTCTAATAATCAATATTCTGTTTTCCCATCTCGAGCGTAAAAAAAATAAATCGGTCGGTTTTGAAACCCGGAAACATGCAACGTACAGCTGCTCATGCGAAAAAATGGATTTTCGAAGTTTAATCCACATGCTTGAAGAGACTGAACTTGGGCTTTGTTAATTGTCATCGCAAATGCCAATTGTACAGGAAACTGTAATCGCTTGAAATCGAATGGCAAATCTGTTGGTATCAAAATAATTCGAGGCAGGAGTACATCTTCTAACTTATATTTTTCAGTTACAACTATAGCTCATATTATATTATTCAACAATTTTTTGACTGAAAGTCGAGTGCCATTACATAACCTTGGTGGATCAATGTTACGAAGTAAAACAAAAGGCGCACAAATTTTTTAAGTGCAGCACAAGAGGAGGAATGCCTGGCAACTCGAGAAAATTTAGGAATCTAACTGGGTAATTGACAACATCCTCGTCTTTCATGACACTGTCAGTAGATTTGTACGTTACTGGATCTCAATTTATTCTGTTCAGAATGAAACTGTTAATGGAATTAACATCAATGTTTTAAGCAACCAACAACGCTCGTTCACATAACCATTTCTGACCTTTGAAATTAATTTCATTATTGGGGAATATACAATTTATTAGTTGTCCAACCGATGTTGTCAATTTGCAAAAATTAGGAAGAAAAGTGATGCAGTTGGTTGTCCTATCAACTGTAATTTTTCCATTGCCTAAATCTAATAAATGTTTCGAAAATTTATCTGCTGATGGGTTACGTAGTAGCACCATATGCATATTTGCTCTCAATTGTAATCATCGAACTGGTTGCCAAAGCGTGGAAGATTTCTGTCATGCGTTTATCTTGTGAGCAGGTGTTGCACGCGGGCAGAGTTTGGTGAAAGTCACCGGCTAATAGAACCAATGCTCCTCAAAACAATTGCGTATTATCTCGGAAATCTTGTAACGTACGGTCGAGAGCTTCAAGAGACATTTTGTGGGCCATTCATCCCACACTATGATTTTACACGTCTGCAACACTTTACCCAATGCAGAATTTTTCTTGATATTACACGTGTTTGTTTCGGAAAAATTTTAGTTCAGTGATAGTTTAAGCCGTTCTTCCAAAATCCAAAAGTGTTGCTGCTTTACCTGAAGATACAATGGCCAATGCTATATGTATTTTGTTCCTATCGAACCTTTGCCAAAGTCAACGAAATCAAAAACGTATTTCCGTTCCGCCGAGTGCATGAATAAAATACATTCCACCAGTTTGATTTCTAGTTGCTTCTAATACAGTGTTATACATAATTCTCTGCTCATATTGCAATAGTGGTAAGTTTGCTTCGATATATGTTTCCGAATCTCGTGGATCATAACTTCTTTCACGCCGAAAATCGCGGTCATAAGCAGCATTATACTCGAGCGCACTTGTGCACAAGGGTATTATAACTTTGTTTTCTGTTGGAATAGGAGTCATCATACCAACTTAAATGACTGTTTTAGAGATATCTCGACTCTTGCGCCACCTATCGGGATAATTTTCAGAGGAAAGTATTTCTATGCATATGGATAATATATGTTCTGAATTTGGATGAAATCGGGCGGTAAATACGGGGTTTGGAAATTTATCGACTTCAGCGCCACCTACCGTATTTTTGCCCTATGCATAATAGACACCAGTACGAACATATGCTATGAATTTGAACTTAATCGGTTGGGCAGTTTTCGAGTCTATAAAGGACATACAAACAGACACACACGGCATTTTTATATATAAGATTATCGTAGATCTCTAACATAGTATGGTAGAATATTTGTAAATACTAAAAACATTTGTTTACATTTTATTGTTCGTCAAATTATTATTAGTCAGAAAAAAGAACAAAAAGAATAAAAAATACTAATTATTGAAACAAAACAAAGCACTACTGCATACGTACACAAGTTATTTAAAAAACATAACATAAAAACATAAATTAACAATGTTTATAAGCGCAGTATCCAAATATTTGTTATTTCAAACACATACAAAATAATAAGAAAAACGCTAGAATATGCATTGTTAGTTACATATTTAGTGGGTAGAACTTCCCATCAACAAATTTAAATCTTAGATAAAATTGTATTAGATTTTTTGAAGGTACGTAAGTATTTTCAAATTCACACATTTCTTTAGTGAAAATTAGATTTTCCACAGATAACACACTAAAAGCCAGTTTCACGAAAAAATTTAAGTGAAAATTAATTTTTTTTACTTATTTATGAATTTAATATGGAAAATGACAGTAAAAAAAATTAATTTTCACTTAAATTTTTTGGTGAAACTGGCTGTAAGATGATTTAGATGATTAGAAGATTTAATTAAGGAAGGACTGCCAAATTGCACATATATTCGGATAATTCAGTGAACATAAATTCAGCAACAATGGCAGCACCTTCAGCTCTTCAACTAACACAATGTTCACAATAAATTGTCATGACTTTTAATTCATATTGAAGAGAAAATTGGCTCTTCAACTTTTATAAAGCAACATTTTGGCAAAAGGTTAATAATTTCATTTCAGTAAAACTGTGGTAGTTTTTTTAAAATATGTGGTAGATGTGGTAGAATTGAAAGATTACCGAAAATGTGGTAGATCTACCACAATTGTCGTAAAGTGACAACACTGTATGTGATGAGCGCACTGCTCGCACGAGTAAGCTTTGCCGACCCTTGATTTACACTCAATTCGCTGTTGTTCTCCACATCGCTGTCGCTCTGCTTTTCGTCGTTGTTAGCATCGTTGTTCTCGTCGTTTTCATCTCCTTCGCTTCTATTAGTTTCCCCTGTATGTTTGTTTGCTTGCTTGCTTGCTTGTTTGTTTGTAACTCTCCTCTGGCAGCTGCTGCAAGCGTGTTTTTTAGTTTTTTTAAACTATATTCTGCTTATTTTATGTAAATGAAAAAACTTTTAATTGTTGTATTTGCGAGATTTTAGCACTATTTAAACTTTTTATTTACATACACACGTCTCGCCACTGCTACAGCTTTTTGTTTCGTTTCAATTTTAATTACACGGCACTTCAATGCTTTTGTCTTTGGTTGAGCCCCCAATTTATGTAGGATTTCACTTACCGCTGTCGCACTTACGCTTTTTACCAACGCTAAATGATTAATTCGAGCGTATCTTAAGTTCAAGATATTTAAATAAATTAAAATTGTATTTAATGATTTGAATTTGAACAGAGTTAGAATTGAATTTTAATAATGTTAGAAACTTAAACACGTCGTCTAGCCGGACGTCTTCGCTTGGCTCGCGTTTCTCTTCAACTAAACTTCGTCTTTTGTCGCACATGCAAATGTTGTCGCTTTACAGCAAGCCTTAACCCTTCAACTCCTTCATTAATGTACTTGACACAAAAAAGCAAGATTTTTAAAATTTTTGAAATCGGGCTAAAATTACGCCCAATTTTCATGTAACGCTATATTTCAGAAACACGAAAACTTCGATATTTCAAAAATAAGAAACGGTAATTTACTCAAAGTTAGTACTAACAACAATCTCTTAATAAGAATTGAGAGTTTAATGGACTTTAGGTAAATGGGCGTCATGCCTCCCACTTATGAATACGTAAGTTTATCTGTGTAACCGCTTTATCGATTTATACCAAACACAGATAATTTATTTCTTTAAGTCTAACTGAGCATATTATCGAAAATGTTAGAAAATAGGAAAAAAACCACCCCTGTTTACTACGTAACAGTAGGTTTCAGAATCGTGAATAAAACTAAGTTTAATATGTGCGCTTGTTTACTTGTTATATATAGGATTATATATAATTATTTTTGAATTTCCTTACTTATCTAAGCAGATTAAACTTAGTTTTCATAAATATTTTCAATTCGACCGGACACTGACTAAAATCTTAAAGTTTGGTGTAGTAATGATCCTTCATGAATCTCCCCTCTCTACGATAATTCTAACAGGTGCCGCATCGAGCGTTTATTTTTTCCATTCCATTCTAAGAACAATCAAAACGTGCGAACCTATAAGAATGCATTAATTATACGCCATTGAAATAGTATGCATATTCCGATTTTTTAAATTCCTAAATTATCCTTTTTTCAATTACTAGATTTTACACAAACAGAGCAAGCTAAATAGAAACGATTCTGAAGTATTTTTGAACGAATTTCCATATTCCTTGTCAAATTTGGTTTATAGACAAACCGGTTTCAGCGTTGTGCCATCTTCAGTGTAATTTTTCGCTCTGAACAGTTCGCGTTTCCGTCCGTTTTTATGTGTAAACATACATATCTAAATAAATTAATGTAAGCAATTGCTTGTTGGTGTTGGTTGATTTTTCCCGCAAAACAAATCCACCTGGTATTTCCAACGCAGAGGAGGCCTCCCTCTTTCTTTACTACTGCCAGCGGGCTACGAGTCGAATAATTTCAGGGCTGGAGCATCTGTGTCCATTCGAACGACATGACCCAGCCAGCGGAGACGCTGTATTTTAATTCGCTGTACAATGTCTACGCCCTTGTATAGCTCGCACAGCTCATCGTTCCATCGTCTGCGGTACTCGCCGTCGCCGACGCGTTAAGGCCCAGTAAATCTGCCGTAAAATCTTTCTCTCGAATACTCCAAGGGCCGCCTCATCGGATGTTGTCATTGTCTTTGCACACGACAGGGAATCACCCTGTCTGAAACCTCGTTTGGTATGAAACGGCTCGGAGAGGTCCTTCCCAATCCTGACAAAGACCTGGTGGTATTGCTCAACGTCGTTTTACACAGCCGTATTAGTTTCGCGGGGATACCAAATGCAGACATCACGGCAACGCCTTTTCATGCTATCGAAAGCGGCTTTGAAATCGACAAATAGATGATGAGTGTCGATCCTCTTCTCTCGGGTCTTCTCCAAGATTTGGCGTTAAGTGAATACACGGTCTGTGGTTGATTTACAATGTCTAAAGCCACACTGATAAGGCCCAATTAGTTCGTTGACGGTGGGCTTCAGTCGTTCACACACTACGCTCGATATGACCTTATAACCTGTGCGTAGAAGGGTGATCCGCGGTAAGTGGCGCATATAGCGGGGTCGCCTTTCTTGTGAATTGGGCAGAGCACACATATATTCCAGTCGCCGGGCATGCGTTCATCTGACCATATTCCGCATAAGAGTTGATGCATGCACATTACCAACTCCTCGCCGCTGTACTTGAATAGCTTAGCCACGTATTCGTACTCGTCATAGTCAGGCGGTGGGACATGAATCTAACAATACAGCATGGAGTCGGCCGTGTAATTATTTGGGGTGCATTTCATTCCGGGGAACTAAAAATATCCTTTTTAACTGGGAGTTTTAGGAAGAACGATATTTATGAAACATATTGAGACAAAATTTAAAGCAATCAGATGAGAAAGTGGCAATTCTGAGCAATTTTAAACTGTAAGAAGATAATCCGACCAAGCAAAAAGCTCACATTTTGCGAGAATGCCTGCTGTTCGACTGCCCAAAACTTATTTATACTCCTCCGCAATCTTCTGGCTTATACCCCATCCATAATTTGGGGAACGACTTAGAACGGCGTGTTCTAACGAGGCCAATTTTTTCTCGAAGGGAGCTAAAAGAAATGTTACAAGAAGAATGGGCGAAAATCGGGCAAGACTATACATAAACAAGTAAGGAAGTCTAAGTTCGGGTGAAACCGAATATTAAATACCCGGCGCACGTAATAAACATCGTCTTCTTCACAATTCTGAAACCTACCGTTACATGGTAAACAGTAGTAGGTTTTCTGAAATTTACCGTTATATGAAAAGTGGGTGTACTTTTAGCCCGATTGCAACCAGCTTTCTTTTTGGTGTCAAGGGCATCAATTTTACTGAGTTTGGTATAAATTGAATAAACGGTTACCGAGATACACATACGTAGTCAAAAGTGAGCGGTGCCATGCCCATTTTTTAAACATTTGTTAAATCGTACTTCTTGCTAAGGAATTATTGCAAACATAAATTTTGAGTAAATTAGCTTCAGTAGTTACCGATTTATCGCAGATTTCGTATTTCTGTAAATTACCGTTATATGGGAGGTGGGGCGTGGTTATTGTCCGATTTCAAAAATTTTCGGCTATTTCCTATGTTGGACCAGGATTAATACTTGTGCCAAGTTTGGTTGAAATCGGTAGAGCGGTTACCGAGATATACGTATAAATCCATAAGTGGGCGTGGCATTGCTTTGAGAGGAAAAACGGACTCGGGCTCCCTAAGCGATGGCCATGGAGGCCATGAAGGAAATTTCCGGGCTATATTACGATTGATGAGCCTTAACAGTAATGACTTAGCAACTAGCTGGACAACACCTGGGAATAATGCCAAATATTTAAGCCCACAGATCCAAAATGAAATTATAGAATGTTGTCACAAAATATTAATAATAATAATAGATTGGCGCTTACACATATGTTAGTATTTGGCCGAGCTTCTCCTCCGATTTGTGGCGTCCGCCTTGATGTTGTCACACAAAGGGGAGGGACCTACAGTTTTACGCCGACTCCGAACGGCGATTGTATCTTTATGAGAAGCTTTTTCATGGCAGAAGTACCCTCGGAGGTTTGCCATTGCCTGCCGAGGAGCGACCGCTGTTAAGAAAAAACCTTTTTTCTAAATTTTTTTGCGATGTTGCTTTGACCAGGGCTTGAACCCAGGCCTGCGGAGCGGAAGCGCGCACTGCTTACTACTACACCACAGCGGCCACAAAATATTGCTGCGCAGAATTGTTGACGATATTAATCTTAGCGATGGATGTCCTTGCGGATGATACTGCCGATATAGCTGGTGTTATAAATTTTCTTTTTTCAAATTAAAATTTTTTTAAATTTTAGGTTAGGCAGAGCCCTAGCCCAGGCACGTCAGAAGGCATCTTTACGAAATGGCAGACGAAGTCCAGGGGTTTATTAAACAACCCCTGGACCTAGCGACAAACTGACAGGCCTTAAACGGCATTCACAGGGAGTCGGTCCAAAGTTATATGGACTCCAGACCTGTGAATGCCGTCTTAGGCACCCAAACACCGGACGTTGACGAGACAGAACTTCGTCTGCCTCGGGAGACACGCACCACACTAGCACAATTGCGCTCCGGTTACTGCAGCAGGTTAGCTCGTTTCTGTAACTCTTCTCCACCGATTATTTCTCTACTGGTAGAGAATGTATGTCATTCTCTACAACTCATTAGCAGTAGAGAACAAGTCGGCGAATTCATATATGAATTCGCCTCGGTAGAGAATTACTCTATTGAGTTACAGAAACGAGCTACAGAGCAGGCTGAATCCCGATATTACTAATTCTTGCCCGGCATGCGGAGAGTCACCACATGACTCAACACATCTCTTCGCATGACCCCTAAACCCAACACAACTAACGGCGCTCTCCCTTTGGACCAACCCAATGGGAGTGGCAAACTTCTTGGGTCTCCCGTTAGTTGAACTTGATGACAACGACTGAGAAACAAAACGATCTAGGCAGGGCTAAGTAAGCCGCTACAACAACAACAACATCAACATCAACAACAACTACAACAATCATTAGTGAAATATTCTTGCCCGATTTTGGAAAAAAAAATTGAAAAGTGTATGTCCTACTGGATGGATACAACGTTGTGAAACAGTATTCTCTTACATTGAAATGCAGAATGCCGTAATAGATGCACTAGATGTGGCAACTGAGTAACTGAGTTAAAAGATCCTGTAGTTTCGTCGTCAGCTTTTCAGCTGCTGCGAACGATCAAAACATTAGAATTTCAAACATCGGTTCAAGTAAGCGCCATTATTTTATCGATCGCCATGATACTGAGCAAAAAACTGCAAGAAAAAGAATATGACTTGAGCGCTGCTTTGAGTTTGTGTGTTGTAGTAAGAGACGAATTGAAATTAAGCTTGAAAATGCTGACGAAGTTTTCAATAAACTATTTACAGAAGTGGAAAAAATTTGTTTAACTCACGACATCACCTTAGTGTCCCCGAAACGAAGTAACCATCTTACAAATGTAGAAGATTATTTTCGCATAAATGTATTTACTCCCTTCTTGGACGCTGCTCCTCAAAACTTAGAATATCGCTTCTTGAATCATAATGACCTTATCATCCTTTAACGTACTCTTTCCAAACACACAAAGTGATGAATGCGCAAAGTTTTTAATTGGAAAATATGCTGTTTTGTTGCCCTGTCGAGGAAACATAATCACCGGACTGGCCGAAATAAGTGTATGGAAAACATTTTTATATAACAAAAAATTTGGAAAGAGAATGCATGCATTGGATCTGCTTATGTTTTTCAAATACTAAAATTTTTTCATATATACAAAATTTTCAGCAAAGCGATCCCCCTGCGTTCCCTAATGTAAATTTTCTCATCAAAGTGTTATGTATTCTCCAGGTAACTACCGCCACAAATGAGAGGTCGTTTCCTCTTTGCAATTTATAAAAACTTATTTGAGAAATACAATGAGCGAAGGAAGACTTAATGGCCTGGCTTCGTATTACACCCATAAAGATATGGAAATTACGGCAGAAGAAATTTTGGATGAAATGGCGATAATGAAAAACAGGCATATTAATTTTGCGCTAAGAGATTGTTTTTTAA
>JAPVRG010233762.1:0-11238 GCA_029783565.1 Rhagoletis cerasi | reverse complement strand
TTACACCTAAATTATTAAATCTTCCAGTTTATATCACAGTCCTAATTTTATTAATAAAAGCGTGTTAAATTTTGATGGTATAATTAAGAACATTTAGGACCTTCTTTTCTTGCTATCACAATGTTATCGTTATTTACAATTTAAGCTTAATTATACCATCAAAATTGCTTGCCTAATTATCGTTAAAGGTTACAATGAACTTATAAAGTGTTATAGTTCTTTACAGTCAATTTATTTTTTACTTTTTAGTTAATTTTATTAACCAATAATAAAAGCTTATTTTTAAAAGTTTTTTTCTTTAATTTTTTTTTTACTTTTTAGTTAATTTTATTAACCAATAATAAAAGCTTATTTTTAAAAAAGTTTTTTTTTCTTTAATTTTTTCCACTTGTGAAAATAAATATATAATAATTGCTCTTATTTGAAACGAATTTTCGCAGCTCAGCAAACACTTTTTATAAATTATGTACTAATGGCAAGTTCAATAGCATATATTTTCTTGATTGACAGTTATAAACCAAAAACAATTCTTAATATGTCATACCCCATGTGTCTATGTTATAAAACTATGAACAGGGTTGCCATATAAAGTACCTTAAAGTTGGGGTTTTGACCACAAAATCGGGCCATTTTACCCATAGTGCAGTATAACGTGTAGCTCTTAAAAGAAATGAAGGTTGAAGTTAAATTTTTTGATCTTGAAAGGTATGAAGCCTCGGCATAGCCGAAGACAGCCCTGCCCTTACTTGTTTTATTTCATTTGGCCAGCTTGAATGGTTCGGTTAAAATAAAGTTCACCAGCTAGTTTGACGAATATTTGAAACTGCGATGTGACTGAACTGTTTGAAAGTGGGCAGTCAAATCGACAGAACAGAGAAACAAAAAACACTTTTCAGCTATGTTGTGCAGGTTAGCTATTTACATTTGCGCAGTAACCCCACAACTCCACAGGAAATCAGTGATTGCCTATCAAATGTCATTTTGACAGATGGTTTAGAGCAATATGATTGCTAGTTTTTGTGTGTGGGCACTTTGATATCTTGATATAAGCATTTGCCACATGACGCCACCAGACAACATTCTCTGTATTTCAGCGATTAGAAGTATTAAAATCCTAAAAAACTTGCTTAAAATCTTCCTTAAACGTTATCATAAATAATGCAATAGAGAATAGCTTATTAATTTGATTTAATATCATAATTTCATCGATGTTACCTCCAACACGCTTTCTCTCAAATGAAAATATGGCTGTCAAACTATCAGATTGCTGGCAATAGATGTCAAGCAATAAGCTCTGACATATATTGCCGCCCATGAGCAATAAGCGGTCTCCATTGGCAATGTATTTTGTGACATGATTTTTAACACATCAGTGTTTGCCTGTGAAGACAGGCCCTAAATCAGTGTCAAGTTAAAAAAAAATTGCTTTCACAGCACAGAAAACCGCATATTTTTTAATGTGCTTTTCAGTTTTTCAAACACTGTTTAGTACTAAAGTAGAGTTCAATTTTATTTGCCCAAAGATTAATTTTATTTGCCCAAAGTTTAATTTTATTTGCCCAGAGTTTAAATATATTTGCCCAAAGATTAATTTTATTTGACCAAAGATTAATTATATTTGCCCAAAGTTAAAAGATATTTGCCCAGAGTTTAGTTTTATTTGGCAAAAGTTTAACTTAATGTGACAATGCTATATATATTTGTTTAAAGTATGCATCAAAACTAAGCAATTTAAAAGAGAAACAAGAGTTTCTCCATTAGCGGCTGCCGTTTTCCTCTGCAAAAGGGCCAATGTAAAGGTTTTTAGGCCCCTATTATGATTCACAGTTTTGAAGATAGTTGAGTTGTAAGTTGTAAATTGGTATTGTGAAACACAACTCAACTCAACTCTGAAAAGATAGTCGTCTCTCAGTTGTCTGGCTCCAGAGGCCTAATCACGGCATCCGTGATCGAATGAAATTCGATTAGAATTTTATTTTCAAGATTACGGCATTCGATAGCGAGTTCGATGTTTCCATTTAAATTGCATTGGAGAAAAAACAGCTGTCATTTTATTTCATTCGATTCGAATCGAGTTTCATTCGATCAAGGATGTCGTGATTCGGGCCCTGTTTCCTCGGACTCATCGGTAAAAGTAATTCGTACCTGATTTCCACTTTTTTTTGCTTTGAATTATTATCTACATCTATATACATCTCATAAAATAAAGTCCCAAATTATGTATGTAATGTAATAACATCGCACAGACTGGTCCGATTTGAAAACGATTTTTTGCATTTTAAAGCTTAGCTATCTGGGAAGGATAATTTCAACACTATTTGAAGGAACCTATAAACAGGGCATGTCAATATGCCAAAATGTGGTAAGAAATCATCAAATCGTTTTTAAAACTGCTATAAATCAAAAACGAATAAGTCGATTGAAATATTTCTTCTTTCCAGTTAAACTTTGATATGATTACTTACGTTCTGCATAAAAAAAAGTTAATTAATTTTCTAATATATTCTGAATTTGTGAAACAAAAGTTATACTTTTCAAAAAAAAAAGGCTGTTTGTGTGTACCTGTGTCGCTGTGTGCCAAATGTTTTTTTTTTTTTTAAGTCTCAGGGGGCGTTGTAGTAGCGCACTACCCTCAAGTGGCCCAATGAAACCAGTTGTTTCGTCGTATTCCTCTCCTCACGGGACTGCCGTCAAGCACTACATCGTGAGGGGGAAAGGCGATTAGTCGCCGCTGCTACGCCGTAGCCTATCGAGAGTCCTTACGTCCAGCGTTAACGCCGAAGTGTCATACCTAAACAAAAGCGGCAACGCTACATCAAATGTAGAAAAAACAGCAACAATGGGTATAGGTTTGTGTGTGTGAAACACAAAAATTACAGTTTCGTCGTTTAACTTCCTAACGCCCTGTCAAAATTTCCAACCGCTCAGCGTTGCCGCCGCGTTATTTCGGTATGTTTCATACAAACTGTATGGACATGAGACATTTTTGACAACCAGGCAACGCTGCCGCTTTTGTTTAGGTATGGCTGTTAGTCTCTTCATCGTCTCCGCTATTGCGTCACATGCTGTCGTCCATTTTTCGCTGCTTTCCCAATTTGCCAAACGACTTAGTAACGACGTCGTTTCCGACTCGTTTTGGTGAACAATTTGTGTGCCGGCGACGGTCGCAAACGATTCGCCGGCGAAGTCGTCGTCGGATGGCAGGTTGCAAACCATATAGCAGCGAACTACAAAACGATTCTCAAAATTGCAGGCTGTACTACAAAACTTAAAAACAAATTTTTTATTTAAAATAGTTTAATTTGCTTTTTTTAAATATTTTTTCAATCTACACTCTACACTTAAAAAGAAAAAAAATAATAAAATACAAACTAAAATTTTAATACATTACTCCGAGTTCACCCAAATGTCTTCACCAGAGCGACGTCGCAACGACGTCGATTCGATGAGAAAAAACGACGTCGGAACGACGTTGCATTTACTATGGAAAAACGACTTCGTTTCGAGTTCACCCAAACGACTTCACCATAGCGACGTCGTAACGACGTCGATTCGAACTCGTCTTCACTCTGTGGCAAATTGGGAATTTGTAGCATATTCTTCACAAGTGACTCAGGCGTATAGTTCTCGCCACATATATTGCGAGGTTTGCATCTGGTACGGTCAAATCGCATACATTCAAAGAAGACAAGGAACCCAATTTGCCACAGAGCGAAGACGAGTCCGAATCGACGTCGTTACGACGTCGCTTTGTTGTAGTCGTTTGGGTGAACTCGAAACGACGTCGAAACGAAGTAGGCTTTTCCATAGTGACTGCAACGTCGTTCCGACGTCGTATTTTATCGTCGAATCGAATTCGTTTCGACGTCGGTTGGGTTAATTAAAAAAAATAAAAATAAATTGTTACAACTTGTCAATATGCTGTGCGTTTAGATTTTGACACGGGGTGTAGTATTGACGCAATGTATTACAAAAGTTTGTCATAAACTTATGTCAATGTTACCTTTATTTTTAATTAACATGTGTGTACTGAATAACAAAAAAAAAAACAATTAAATGAATTAAATTAAAAAATTTTTGAATATAAATACAAAAATACCAAGTTTACTTTTGATTTTGTAGTACTGCATTAATTTTTAGCATCGTTTTCGTGACCCGCCAACGAATCGTTTTTTTGACCCGTCGGCGAACTGTGCTTTTCATCCGACTGCAACTTCACCGGCGAGTCGTTTGCGACCGTCGTCGGCGAACAAATTGTTCACCAAAACGAGTCGGAAACGACGTCGTTACGAAGTCGTTTGGCAAATTGGGAAAGATGTGAAATTATGCAAATGTGCGTGTCTGCTCATTTGCTTTGTTGCTTATTGCTTTTCGTTATTTGCGTTTGGTTATGCAATATTGCTTTTGCATTGCCATTCTCTTCATAGCTCTTTGGCATTATTTGCAGCGTGCAATATATCAAAACTTCTTATAAATGCAAAAGATTTTAAAATCGTTCCTACATAATAAAAATATTAGTCAATAACAGATATTTACATATTGAAATAAATGGGGGAAGAATTAATGACATGTAAAGAAATGTAAACACGTTCGACCAATCAAAACGCCGTAAGACAATGTATGTATATGTGAATGTGTATATGAATGTAACACAGTTTGACAATTCAGATTATTCACAAAATATAAAAATCAAAATTGCAGCCCTGCTAAAACTACCTTGTTTAATGTGCCTTGAGCAGCCGTCAAAAAAAGAAGTGATTCAACATTAGGCTGTATGCACGTTTCTTATGCATGTTCCTGGAAATTACAATATGGTGATGGGAACCAGAGATATTTAATATTTAAGGACCTAGGTCCTCGATCACTAAAAAAGTACTTTTTTACAAGGAAAAACAGATAAATGTTAAATAAATACAATATTAGTATCAAACAAAAATAGTTTAGGAAAGAGTTAAAGGAGTTTTTATAAGCCCTATTTTAAAACCGGTTCGGTGCGGGCTGCTAGTAATAGTATAATTGAAATAATATAATAGTAAAATATCAAAATTTGTATCGAATTTCCAACTTTTTCAAATAATCTCGTTGGATACACTCAACTGAAAAGAGTTGTGAACGGCAATACCAATAAATAGTTGAGTTGTGTACAAGTTGAGTTGTCTCAGACAACTAACTGCCGTATTTAAATTGGCGCGTCAAGCACCACAGAACTGTCAAAAATCCTCATGCCCATACAATTTGTATGAAGCATCCCACAATAGCGCGGCGCTAACGCCGATCAAATGAATTTTTCATTTTTGACAGGGAAACCCGATTCGAAGTACAAGGACGGTCCCAAAATAACCGAAAGAGTTGCAAGTAACGCACTCAGTGGGATTACCAAAACCCACCTTGACCTTTCCCCATCCGCCTCCAAATAACAACAGCGACGCTAATCGCTAATCGAGTGTCCACAAACAGTTCAAACGCGCGAGATTTCGCAATGAATTAGCGCCGGTTTTGAAGGAATTGGTGGCAGAGGTAAAACACACTCTTTTAAAATGGATGCTCGAGAATATGCCCGGGCCGGGCCGTCAGGCGATAGGTTTACGTCGTCACTCCTTTGGGGCTGTCTTCCGTCCGCATGCACTGCCGGAAGTGCGGCTACACTCTCTACGCGGGGGCCGCTGAAAATAGGCTACAGCTACGGTCATATCTCTGGCTATAGTGCTGGCTAGTGGTAGTCGGGCGGAGAGAAGAAAACTCTCTTGCGGGAGAAGCTGATATTAGAGGACAGTCTGGGTAATGGGTCTGACATTGGTCTCACATCATTGCTTGGATCGCCTTCTAAGCTCTCTTTCCTATAAATTACCCCAACTCCAAGGTGGAACAGTATATGCCGAAGGATGCATGGCCGGGGGGGGGGTGCCTGGTTCCTAGTATGAGGACTCTGGATATCGGTCGTTCTCCAGTTTCAATCAGACTTGCCGTGGGATCGGGATTACCGCGGTGTACTTTTCCAATTTCCCGTTTACTCGTGGGAACCACATGAATAACAATAAAAAACGAAAAATGAGCCAGATGGAGCTCCAACACCATCACTTCCGGACCAAGCCTGCACGGCTGAGATCAGTCCGGCTAGGTCAGTGGCCAGTGGGCCGCCTGCCGCTACCTCCGGCGGAGACATTGGACACGCAATTAGAGGCTCAGAGGTGTCGTCGGAAGCCATTGGGTTTCCAAACTCCGCCTGTTTATCAAGAGCTCCGGAATTAGTAGCCGGATCGTTGTCGAGCTCAGCTGCTGAAAGTCTGGTGACCGCAGTTTCTTCGGACTCAGAGACTGATAGCAATGCCATCCTCGACGATATCAGTGTATGCTATGCTGCCTCAGGGCTAATCGAAGTCGGCACATTGGTGCAAGGAGTAAATCTAAACCCTACTTCTGGCTTCGTACTCTTCAACTCTCGAAAAAGAAGAGTTTTAAGCGAGCTCTAGACCGTAGCAAGTCTAGGGAGGAGGCTCTACAATTATCCAAGAACACTTCACCTTCCGATGGGAGGCTGAAACGGGTGTGCTCTGAGGGGCAATCCCCTCGTGACGCTGTCACAAAAAAGCCCCGACGGGCTTATATGGAGCCAATGAAAGCTGCCTACAGTAAGGTGGCGAGAAGTATCGAACTGGGCTTCATTTCCGTTGACCCCGTCAACAAACCACTTGGAGCAGAGCAACTGGTTTAGCTCCAATAACCAATAATAGATGGCGTGATTGTGCGATCGGGGACAGACGTAAAGCCGGAGTTTGAGAGATGCGCCCCTCGAGCTGGGTGGCTTCTCGTTGTCTGCTCGAATGTTCAAACCGCGACATGGTTACGGCTACACGCCGAACACACCAAGGTCATAAGTGGCTTTGAGATTTCACTCGTTGAGGAAATATGTTTCCCTCGGACACATGGAATTCGGGGCTACTTTCCTCAAAGCACCCAGCTAACCGCCGAGAAGGTCCTGGCCACCATCGCAGCCCAGAACCATCTCTCAACGGAAAGTTTCACCAAGACAGGCGCAAGAGAAGTTTCTGCACTTGATCATCGTAATCGACCACGATTCGATGATAAAGCTTACCGCGGCTAAAGATAGGATCGCCTACAGGTATGGGCACGTTAAATTGCTGTTGCGAGCTAAAGAGCAGAGGTCACCGAGCCTGCGGAGGAGGTTAGTGAAGCTGTTGCCCTGACTGAACCCGAACTGGACGTGCGACCATCTACCAACAGAGCCGCCGGGCATGCTAGAAGTTGGCGAATGGCCATTACAGCAGAGGGAGCAGCCAAGGTGAAAGCGCCTGAACCAATTCCGCAGACGGAGACCTGCGCTTGCGAGACACCTTCGGGACAAGGATCCAAATCACTGCCAAGCAGCAGGCAAGCAACTTTGTTACCTGATGCGTCAACAGGCACTGGATCCGTGGCCTCGAGTGTGACTCGTCAGCCGAGGTTGAAGGCCGCCATTGGGCGACAAGAAAACGTGGCTTCCAAGCCAACAAAAACCACCGTACGGTCAAAACGGACCGGTGGTGCCAGGGAAAAGGGGTCGCGACGAGACAAAAAGGAGTGTCTCGCTTCAGAGGCTAACCTACACCATGCCAAGGGGGCATCGGCCACAATAGGTTAGCTAGCGAACAAAAATTCGCAATGGGTCTGCTACAAGAACCTTGATTTAGCGGAGGCCAAGTAAGAGGACTGAGTAGTTCAGGTAGGTTAATATACGACCGGCTTGGGGTTGCTCCCCGCGCCGCCTTTTTGATTAACGACAACCTTAATAATACACCTCTTTTACCCCTCTTATTTCCAGGGTCCTTTCAGCTGCTGTGATTGAGGTGTCGACGGTGGGTGGGGTGCAGGAAATTGTCCTCGCATCCGCCTACTTTCCTGGTGACGTCCCCTTTATACCACCATTAGAGGTGCAGCAGCTCGACGAATTCTGTCGACGTACAAATCGCCAGTTTATTATTGGTTGCGATGCGAACGCTCACTATTCGGTGTGGAGCAGCTCCGATATCAACGAAAACGAAAGGGGTGAGTACCTTTTAGAATATCTTTACAAAATAACATAGACTTTGCAAACAGGGGTTGCAAACCTACATTTATTACTGCCGTCAGGGAGGAGGTACTATATCTCACTCTGCAGCAGATCAATTTCCGATTGTGTTTGGAATTGGCAAGTCTCGGAAGAGGCATCGCTCTCGCATCATCAACACATAGTCTTCGGGATCCCAGGGCAATCTGAGCTCCGAGGCTTGACTTTCCAGCCCAGGAGAACAGACTGGGCCCTTTGCAAGGCTTTAGTGAACTTTAGAGCAGACTCGTTGGTAACCACCATTGACTCAATCGACGAAATGGAGGTCGCAACGGATCTGCTAAACAGAGTTCTGTTGGAATCCTACCATGACAGCACACTTACTTGTTCCAACTTGATGAAACGTAAGGTTCCCTGGTGGAACGGGGAACTGGGTGCTAAGCGCAAAACTGTCAGGAAGCTTTTCAACAGGACTAAAGGGACACATCAATGGGACGAGTATAAGGCCTGTCTCACTGACTATAACAAGATTACTAGACCCTCGAGGAGGGATTCACGGAGGCGACAATGTGAGTCGATAGAAACGTTGCCTAAAGCCTCTCGTCTGCATACAATTTTATCAACGGAGCCCTCCAATGGGATAGGCCTCCTAAGGAGGAGAGATAGCTCCTTTACAAACGATAACAGAGAGACTCTAAATCACCTACTTCAAGTGCATTTCCCAGGTTCCTTGTTGGAGCATGATCTGATGACCCCCGTCTCCTCGGAAAACAGGTTCGCTAGAGTGAGGAGTCAAATCAGATCTGGCTCCATCTTTGACAGGGATAAGGTACGGTGGGCGGTTGAGTCTATCGAACCCTTCACGGCAGCGGGTGGTAATGGGATCTTCCCAGTGTTTTATTGAAGACGACATCAACACTCTTTGGTTGCTGAGAACTGAACTTGCTGGCATTTCTGTTCTTTACATATTCCGCGCAACACAGATGCACACCTGAGAAAACATTTCCTCAATGTCGCCCGCAACGACTTATTGGTGAAATTTTAAAAGCATAGAGATAAGTGATTGAACTTGCTCTGGCCCTTTGAATAGGGCGCTGTTGAGTGACACACTTGATACTCTTGCAGCTGCATCGAACACTATGCGTAGCTTTTCCGGCTTGTGGGCTTTCACCACACCAAAGTGGGGCAGATACCGCTTCGTGGGTTTAGTTATGATGGCTTATTCCACCGAGTGCTGCCTCGCATAACTTTTGCAAACATATTTATCAATTTACCTTTTGTAGCTTCTGGCGAATTGAATGTCTCTTCTCATTCGCGACTCGATATTGAACAAACGCTTTTGTGCCATGTCGTAACCCACTGGTAGCTTAACGTCGTTTTTCCGCTACACGAGACCTACTTCGTAGTGGTATCCATCGTACTTTGTGGTTTCTGCTAACATTCTGTTGGCTCGGCTGTCAACGTCGGATTCCAGTGTGGTGTTGACTGGTGATCTGACTACTAACGTATCCCTTGCGATTTAATCTTGCGCCAACTGATGTAGCTGATTAATACGGTTGGATTCTCTAACTACCATCACTCGAGACGTGGTGGCTTGTAAACCCTTCAGTGGTTCGTATGCAACCCATCCCCACTTTGTTTTGGCGTCAATTGGTTGGTTGTGTCCGTTGTCCACGATGTTGCGCGCGACACCGAGGAATGAGTGGTCAATTCCCAGTAGTAAGTCTGGCTTAACGTTGGAGTAGCTTGGCAGTGGTACGGGTTTGAAGTGCTTAAACTTGATTCTATCAAAAGATCGTATGGGTAAATCTAAATTTCGTACGGTTCGTACGTTTTTTATGACGAATGTACGGTTCGTGGTGGCGACGCTATCGTTTAGTTATGAAATGGAAGAGCCTCCATCAAACATTGCGTAGATCTCTACCTTACCCCGAGGCCCAGACAACGTCATTGGCAATACTTTTAATAAGGTTGTCTGGCTTTCTAAACGATTAAAAACATGCTCGACTTGATTGGTGAACCTGTCGATGAGTGCAAGAGTAGGTGGTGCCATCTATCGTTGACACTGTAAGATTTAAAGGCTTGACATTCTATTAGTGTATGACCTTGGCTCCACTGAATACAGCGCGCTGGCTGTACTTCATTGCTATGAAGCAATCGTCGGCTACCAACTCCTGCTATCGCTGTCTGCAGGATGTTTGGAGCTGGTTTACCGTCAAGTCGGATGTGCAGGTACAATCCTCTCAGTAGCTCTTGACATTAGCGAAACTACCCAGGCGGTTGCGCTTAACCATTTAGCGAAGCACTCGACCGTTGGAAACGAAGGAATTTCAGCGTCACGCTTACTCCACTCGTTCTGCTTTGAGGTGGGTAGTTTCGTTGCCAGTACACCCAGAAAAGTTGGATTATTAAGTGATGCTCACACTTCGCAGACTTAAAGAATGACACAATGTTACGTACCTTTGATGCAAATTCCAGTATTTGGTCCAGGCGACTCTAAGAAATGTGCGGGAAAGGTTGTACTCTTTGTAGTTGAGAACGTATGAGCCGATTTGGACGGCCGAAATTAAATTCCAGCTCTCTTAGTACGCTCGGAACGTTGTCGGGGAAAATTAGGAGCGATATGACTGTTTGCCTTGCCTCACCTCTCAATGCTTTTTGAAGACGCATCAGGTTTTGTCTATTATTGTAATTGAACCCCGTTGTTGTATCGCGGTAGCACGCGGTAAATAGCAGCCAGTCGTCCGGACTTCCTTCGAAGCGGCGCTGTCGACAAAGGCTGGAGTATGGTTGGACTGCATTAAAGTCATTGGTGGCTGTGGCTGGGGCGTCGTCGCCGAAGATGACAGTTGCTGATGTGCGGGAACGGTGACTTCTTGCCTGCTAACTGACTGATGCAATATCGGAGTCCGTTGACTAATTTCCACATGATCGTTTTCTATGTGCTCGCGAAGTTGCTGAATATCAGCTCGCTGCGTGTTTGTGTCGTTGCGAAGCTCTTGAATTGACTCAGTTAGCGCTGCGATGGGGGACAGTAGGATCGAAAAATTTTCTCGTTGCTCCCTTGTTTGTTGCGGTGAAAGGGTGCACCCTGTCCCGAAAACAGTGTCGTTCAGCTCAGTTTCCCCTTTAAACTATTTAAGACCATGGGCGTGCCAGCACCAAAACTAGGGGGGAGGGGGGGGGGGGGGCAG
>JAPVRG010233713.1:870-13575 GCA_029783565.1 Rhagoletis cerasi | reverse complement strand
CGGCAAAAGATAGCGAGTGGGAGATATACATATGTACATACATAGCTAAGAATTATACAGGAAACCAGCGCGTGATGGCTAATAGGAAAACTTTTTTTCTGTGATTTTTGGGCAACGACCGAAAGGAGACCCCAAAATTGCTTTCAAATACAGGACACGCGCCTGGCAAACTCCAAAAAATTAGCAGGTGCGCCAAACAAAGGCAGTTTGTGTAGCCAACGGCGTCAGACAAGCGGAGCTTTGCTGTGCTTCTTTTGCTGGTTTTTTGTAGTATATAGATATGAATGTTTGTTTACATTGGCGCCCAACTGTGGCGAATGTTATTATCACCAACCTGAGTAATTGAGCTACATAATTCAACGGGCAGAGAATATGAAATTTCTAATGAATGCAATAAAAACATCAACGCGGCTGTTGTGCGGCGACAAAAAAAAATGTATTCACATTCACTGAAGACGAGAACATCCTGTAGAGGAAAGATGCTATAAAAGTAGCTGATATTCAAGAATGAACGCACAGTTTACGGAGCAATCATTTTTCTTCATACCCCCAAAAGTTGTTTATAGGCGAGCGCATAATTTATGTGCGTTACAAATTTTCATTGCCGCCTTTTGGGCGCTTTCAACTTATATGCGCGCGCAAAATATTCTTATGCCACTGTAATTGATGGTTGGTACACGTGTGTACATGATTTTATTTTCGCCACACGGGCACTGTTATAAATAGCGTCAAAGTAGTTTAACGTTGTACCTGTTATGGGGAGAACGTTGTAAAAGAATAATATTTTGCGCCAAAATGCTGTTCTTAACGGCGCCGTAAAATATGCAACACTGTTTAACAAGTATTTATAAGAAATTACGATGGCGCTCGGAAGGGTTCAAGCGAAATGGTAGGCCAAGTGTTTTTAGCCTTACTCTAACAAGAAGCGGGCACGCGCGGAGGATATGTACAACTGTCTCAGCCAAGGTCGACAAAAGCTGTTGAGGGCTGCGCCGATCCTGCCGGCGTGAACACCTACGAGCCAGTGTTATGCGCAGACAGCTGTGAGTTTTTAGGTATTTTCCTTGCTCATCCCCAACAGAGCACTGGCTTTAAATGGGCCATAGGTATTCTGGATCTGTCCAATAATCCAAGTTATACGAACCTCTACAGCTCCACCTCTTCTTCGAGTGATAAATTGTGATAACTCTCATTTACCTGTGTGAGACGACCATCACCACCGCGTGAGAACCATTTAGTTCAGAGCCGCATCTCGCTACTTCATCCACTGTCTCATTTCATATTATGGTAATTTCGAATACATCAGAAATTGAGCACAACTCTCTTCCGCAGCACTCTCCTGAATCCGCCATCAGTTACAACCTTACCGAGGAAAAGGAAAATGCCTGAATTGCCGCCTCGTTGTAGAAAATGTTCACCTTCTCTGCTTCATACTAAGTTGCACAATGATGATTCCTGCACTTACGCCACATTCCATCTTTTATAGCTCTCTAAAGACGGTATTCGATGCAAGCACTGGGTCCCTCCTGGGATCCAGTCAGTGTGGTTTGGAAATTTCATACGGAGTTTATAATTTACCTGGCTGCACTACACTCAACAGTACAACATATTGAGAAGGCTATAGAATAGAAGTAATATGTTTTAGGAGTATTTCTGCATATTTCCGTGGCTTTCAGCGATGTTTAAAGTGAAGATATTATGAATATCCTTGAATTAATAGGCGTCGCGCTCGTTATATCTCTGTGGATTAAAAGTATCTTAGGCCGCAGGAAAATAAGAGCGGTGTGGGACGTTACAGAGGTAACCAAGCAGACATGCTGAGCCACACCGCAGCCAGTACTACTCATTGGCGCTTTAGTTTGGTGAAATGCCGCGAAAATGTCTTCATACCTCGGGCCAATGGAGAAAAGTTAGCGCCTCGCGGCACTGCGCAACACGGGGCGTTGCGGTCTACTACAACGGCGGCTCTAGAGGAAACCTCAATTTACCGCGGAAAACCGTGCTGCTATATCCATAGGCAGATTGACGGATACAGGGGAATTCGATTTCAGAAACTTTGGGCACAACTTAATTGGGACGAGAAACACATGTATCACAGACTATATGGCACATGGCTTTAATAGGGAATGAAATTGGGTGCCGGAATTAACTGCCGGGAACTATACTTCAGGAGGGGTGTAAGGTTACCTGACCAATGCAGCATATTTCCAGCAGAGGTTTTCGCTATGAGGATAGTCGCAGAGCTAGCCTATAGAGAAAGATAATCAACACAAAAGTAAACTTATATGTAGACAATCAAGCGGCAATTAAGGCAGTTACCTCTAATCGTATTTCATCTAAAAACGTACCTTGCAGCCGAGATGCTATTGACAGTCTATTGGGCGCCTGGCCACAGAGAGATAAATGGTAAAAAATAGCAAGTGAGACTTCCACACTGACCTTAGAACAGGCAAATTACAATCATAGACGACTCCAAAACTAGTATAACGAAAAAGTCTATAGTAAGATTAGGCATTTCGGGGCAGGATGAAACGAGTTAAACACCTGCAAAAATTAAGTGAGAAAACAGCGAAACTAACTATACCGGCTTCTTGAGTTGATATCGTATTGCTTACGGGTCGTATCCGGGTGGCTGCTCATGCGCAAAAAATTGGGTATCGCTATTGTGAAAAACTCTTTGGAGCCTTTCAATTCCGGAAGTTAGAAGACCTCTAACAAGTACAGCTTAAATTACGAGTTAAATTCACAAAAATCTTAAACATCTTGTGCAATGTTTACTTTAACGCCTAGGATAGAATTCTAAGTGGCAGTGATGAGGATCTACCCGTCTGTGTGGCTCAACGCCAGACAGATTAACCTAACCTAACATAATCTAAAGTAAATAAGAGAGATCTTCATAAATAAAGCAAGCAAGACGGGTTATAGCTCTTCGACAGATTATGGTCAGATTTTCCGATTTTCTCCTTAAGGGAATGAAAAAGTCTATATCTCCGATTTATTGGTTCTTTAGAGAGGTGCGTTTGAACTGGTAATGAGGGCGGCGGGATTTTTAGATGTGTCTGAAGAAATTGGTTGTGAAGGCCTCCTTGGACCAATATTTCCGGTACCCAAGGGCTTTTTGGCATTGATAACCCCATGTCTGTCAGCGGCATTTTTTACAGGGCACGGATCCGGAGCTAAATTTTTATTTTTAATTTTTCTTCTTTTATCGCGTAATTAGCCAAAGCCTTTCAGCGACCTAATGTATATAGAAGAGTAACGAACAGTCGGCCACAGCAGAGCCCCATGCTATGGTAAGTTCACCGTTACTCCCGGAGGTGAACATGTATCCGAGAAGCGCTCTTAATACACAGTCAATGCCTAGGTTTCTTATTCCACGATGAGTAAATTCATCTCTCTTTCTCTTGTGTCTTTAGTTTGGTTAGGTTATGAGAAGTTGCCTGAAGGGTTCCATACTACTACTCGGAAACATAGTTGTCCACTGTGAGTGCCCTCTGTGAATGAATGCCAGGATGAGGCACATTACCCCAACCGGATTGCCGTTTAAGAAAGCAACAGAAAGAAAGGTCAAGGCATTACGCGACAGAACCACTAAGAATGGAAGAGTAAGACCTGCGGTACTTCACCAAAGCAATAGCTTAATAGCAGGCTACAAGCAGGTACAGCAGATGTAAAGGCTTCAAATTAACCCTCCTAAAGAGAAACTGAGTGTTATCACAGGCATCATTTTACGGCACTGCAGACGAGGTCATTTGCATATAGGTTAGGGGACACTTTCGAGAGGACGAGAGAAAAGCCTAGGCTCGGTGTGGCCAAAGTATGATCCCTACCTTTAAAAGCGATTTAAAGTCTCTGAGTAATGTAGAATTAGACGAGCTCTTGTGAAAAAGGGGTGACAATATATAGGTCCCAGTGCACATATTTTATTATTATCTATCCATCTACCTTCTCATTCTCATCGCAACCGCTTTTGCAGGCAGAACCCGTTGGTATTGGTCATAGTTGAAGCATTGGTGTAATAGCGCGCGCCTGTGAAGATTTTTTGAAGGAAAATTATCTTGAGACCTCATAATCATCCCGTTAAGTCGTTTGTAACGACTGTGGTATATTCATCAAATATGGAAATATCTGCCTCTTTTATCGGCAACTCAGAGGCATACCTGCCAACTAATCAACTGCCGCGGGTTCTTCGGCATTGCCCTGTCTGGGGTTCCAATAAAGAGTGACATTGATATGATCCAGTGAAGTCAACGCGACAAGGTATTCCTGTTGACTAACCAATTTCACTATCTTGGAATCTATTTCCTTCAAACTCGGTTAGCTATCGACGAAAAAATTGGCTTTCCCGTTTGGAACCATGGTATTAAGTAGAAGGCTAGCTGCCTTTTCCATTGCATAGATATCATCTCGGCAGACTCTACAGTCGTTTGGCAAATGAAAACACAGACTAGTCGGCATGTCCTCCCTTTTTAGGCCGGCGCTGGGTACTTGCTACATCTTTGAAGCACTAGTATAGTTGAATATGCAATAACATGCCATTGGTAGGCCTGCTCTCTATTCATCTTTGTTCGTAAACTGTATAAGCATCCTTTTACCAGAGTCCGAAACTGGCGTCAAGATTCAGTGCTGGTTCCTAAATAATTTTTTATTACATTCGACTTGCCTCCTTATGCCACCCAGTATCGTTGCGTTTTCGAAGTTGGTTGATTTCTACTCAGTTGGCTAAGTATGAGGGCACTATTTGTAGCCATTCCATGAACGACGTGCAGGGTTTGCTGAGAAAGTAGCATGTTAAGTACCTCCTGAGGTGGGCTACTCAGCTCTTTCGATATGCGGATATACGAGTCTTTGAACTTTCCCTGTTTCCTTTGTTTAGACTTTTCCAATGGGCTAAATAGGGTGACACACGCCGACTGGCTCCATTGTCTTCCAAAAGACATTTGGCAGCTAAAGTAAGCCTCTAGAAGGAAAAATAGCACTGATGACGGCACAACACCGAAGCCGGTTTATCTTCAAACTAAATTTGACAAGCGATGATGGAAAATTTTCTCCAAAATATATCACCACCAGACCCTTCATAACTCTCTCCTCTCTATTTCTATCCGATTCAGAGTCCAGAATAATACCTAGGTATTTCCGTCTAATCTTGTCAGAGAAAAAGCTACACGGCAACTTGTATTTTTCTTGAAAGCCCAGTCCAGGTTTTGATGAGATGTCGTCTACATAGTGCTCCTCCTATTAGCTCGCATATCGTTGATGGAATTCGCCTGAGATTAGTATGCATTGCCGAATTGTCGGCGTGGACGACAGCCTTTATTTCTTTTGCTATGAGCTATATCCGGATTACATATAACACCAATCGGAGTACCTCTGATGATTTTTTTATGGATCCCGTGCCTATCGCATTTTTTTTTTTCTCTAACCGCTGTTGCTGCTATTAAGGCAATGACACATCTTGAAAGTATGGCAGATATTGAGCCTTGAATGTTTGTGCTGAAATCTTCAAACACTGCGCTACATGAATTTCATCAACTTTCCGCAGATTTCGGAATGAAAACCACTACAGCGGTCCGTCCTTCGCAGTCTTCCAAACGATCTAAGTCTTAATGAGTTCTTGATGCGTTGCAAATAGGTATTCATAGTGTTGAGGTGTTGCATCCCTACTAGATCATCAAATCACTTTTCTGGAGTTTTAGACAAAAAGAAAAAAAATTTGTTTAGGAAACCGGCATTTATTTTCAATGGAATTGAGTTATACAACATATTAAGGATAGAAATGATCGTATCTTAGATTTATTTGTGACTGTGTCTGTTCAAGTTGTGGCGATTGATAATCAGATGCTGGCGCAGGTATTGGATGCGAATGGGGATGGTTTTCGGTACAGCAGCTGGTATCTCCTTGCTTTGACCACTTGTTGCAACGGCGGAGGAAACAACGGCGTGTTGTTGGTGGGGATGGTGGTGGTACACACACTATACGAGATTGACCCTTATTCCCATTTAGATCATAATTAGTAATTTCGAAGCAATTAACCCCTGGGAGTTGTGGTATTGGTGCTGGTGCCGAGTAGGAAGCCGATGGCGGTGATAGATAGACATAAGGCACGTTAGGTGGATACGGTGCAGGGGGGTAAGTTGGAGGATTTGGCAGAATGGTGTGTGGAGGATAAGGAAGCAATGTTGGCGGTAAAGTAGGGGGCAATGTTGGCGAGGGTGTAGGAGGAGCTGGCGGTAGAGTCGGAGGAAGTGTGGGAGGCAAAGTTGGTCGTGGAGTCGGTGGTAGTGGAGGAAGCGTGGGTGGTAAGGTTGGTCGTGGGGTTGGAGGAAGTGTGGGAGGCAACGTTGGGTGAATTGTAGGGGGCAGAATTGGTCGCGGTGTTGGATGCGTTGGTGGTCTTGGGGGCAAAGTAGGACGATGTGCAGGTGGCAGTGTTGGACGCGTTGGTGGTCTTGGGTGCAAAGTAGGAGGATGTGTTGATGGCAGTGTTGGTCGCGGTGTTGTATGCGTTGGTGGTCTTGGAGGCGGGAGTGTAGGTGGCAAGGTTGGTCGCGCTGTTGGTGGCGCCGCAGTTGTCGTCCTCAGTCTGCAGCGCACTCTCTGCCTAACGCCATTTAAAAGATTAAGATCCACATTGATCTGTGGACTCACGTCGACGCCAGTGAATACTTGATTATTATTGCCAACAATGTCAGCGCCGGAATTGCCTTATAAATATAGGAAACAATACAAAATTTAAGAAAAATATGCTTCTGTATAGTTAATCGTATTTATCACTTACTTTCCTGCTGGCCGCCAATATTGTTTTCACATTCCAATTCACCATCGCCGCCAGGCAATAATATATTTGTTACACTGCCTGGATTTCGCAAAACATCGCCGATAAGGCCCGAAAGTTGATCTACTTGGTTGAGCAACTGTAGATCTACACTCAACTGTGGCTTGACATTGGCCAGCGTGCTTACTTGGTTGTTGTCGCCACGTATTACAGTGCCATCAACTGCAAAGGAGTGAGAGTGTCAGAGCGCTATAACAAAAGTACCTTATGCAAGTTAGCTTACTCTGCTGTTGGCCTCCAATGTTATTGGCAGCGTCGCCGCCCAATAAGCCGCCAAGCAAGCCACCATCAACGCCGCCGCCGCCAATAGTTTGAGTTAAATCATTGAGTAAATCAATATTGAGCCCAATCTGAGGTGCTACATCGGCCAGTGAGAAGACTTCATTGCCTGAACCTTGTATAACGGTGCCGCTGTTTTCTGTAGAAATTGAGGAGGAAGTAGTTTTAGTAGACAGCGCAAAAACTTGAAATCACCAAATATTACATAATGATCTGCTACTTACGTGTTTGACCTCCGCCAATATTATTGCCAGCTCCAGCGCTTCCGGAACTTCCTTTCGTTGCTGTAAAGTAGAAGTTAATATTATAAAAGTCCATTTTTTTAAGCTATTTAAGCAATTTATTTTTACAAAGACCGAGCGGCAGTGACACCTTGAGACCGATCTGACCACAAACCTTTTTTACAGCAAGAGTAAAAGTGTGATTGGATTCAGAGCAAAGTGGTTTTGATCTTTGGGTTTTTTGTCTACGCAAGTTGAAGAAAGCATTAAACCGCCACGAGCATAAGCTGAACTTTAGTTAACGAACACAGAGCATCAGTTTTACTTGGTTTCAGAAAACGTAACTTCCAACTACTCACTGGAAGATATCATGTGGATGCGAGGCGTGTAGGCGCGTCCGAAACGGAAGAAGTAAAAGCATTTTCCAAAAGAATGTCATGGAACAGGACTTTTAAAATTGCTCCGCGGTATCACGTTTTGCCTCTGGGTATCATTAGGCACATCGCGCCTTATTTAACCCAAAATACGGTCGTGTCGTTGACGGAATCGAGAAGGATGTAGTAGCTACCACGTCCGCTGAACACTTAAGCTCCAAATTGAGGTTCGTGTGTACCAGAGTTTCTTCGATTAATTTCTTCAAGTATTTCACGCTTATGTTGACCGCCTGACCTTAGATTAGGTTAGGTTAGGTTAAGGTGGTTGCCCCTTATCAAGGGGCGAACGGTAACTGCTAGGTTAAAGAAAGAATTGCTGCGTGTCAAGAACGAAATAGCGCAGGCGGAAGATGTTGGTGCCGGAGAGCTCCTTCTCACCAGTTAAAAAGTACGAGCCCAGTTGCCTAAGCCGCAATCCAGCAAAAACTGGGCAGGCTAAGAGGAAGTGTACGGATGACTCCACCCCGTCGCCAAACATGCAGCTAAATCCAATTCGGACGGTGACTTTTCAGTACATCCATCAGAATTGAGAGATATAGCTGCACGAGTCTAAGAAGATCGGTGGAGGGCAAGTGGTCCACCTTAGACCAGAAAGACCACACAGTGAAACATGCCCTGGTTTAGCCTCAGCTCAAGAGTGACGTCCACAGATATTAAGGAGCGGAACAGTTACAAATGATAAATAGTTTTCTCCTCATCTTTGCGGCCTCTTAGGCTTACTGAAGATAAAGTTCCTAAGTAACACACTGCAAGGGGTATACGGCTACTAATGACTGGTGTTTGTCTGTGGTGGCGACCGCGAAAGCGTCCTATCCTGTTTTTTGATAAAAGGGCCAGCATCAATTGAACGGAAATTAACTACACCGGCACTGAGGTCCAATTGGTTTTGCGAACCGCCGCTTATTTTGCTACCTAGCTCGCAGCTGCGCGCCGGGGTCTTTCCTCAAGCGAGCACTGAATTCGGAAACACCGAATATCGAATATTAATATTTTTGCCCAGCAATATTTTTAAAGTACCAGCGTTTTTCACTTTGATTAGTTTGGCTGCAGACGAAGTCGCGCAGACCAATAAAGCAAGTGGCGCCAGTCTAGTCGAAGAGCGGACCAGTGTCTATATCTGATTTGGAGGGCATAGCCACGAAGAACACGCACCAACCACAGCACACATACATAAGTATCATTCGAGTTTTTACGTGCTTGGACTTGACTGTTATTGACAGTCTTCATCCTATTGTTTCCCATCCTTTTGGCATCCCGGAGCTAGAGCCCAGTGACCTGGTGGGTTAAAGTTACGCACTATGAATCTGTAACCTCTGTAACTTATGACTTAAATGCCGTGGAGAAGTGTGTTCTGTTCAGGTAGCTTTAGTACAGTTTGCGCACAGTCAATAGGAAATTTTAAATTAATATTTTTGTGAACTTACATGATCTTGCGGCACCATCACTCAAATGGGCGCCAGCACTGCTAGTCTTTTGATTAACGCTATTTAAAGCATTAACATCTGCATTCACTTGAGGATCAACATTCAATAAACTGGAGACCTGATTATTATTTCCCAATATTTTGGAGCCCCTATTCGCTAAAATGTTAAAGGTTCATTAGCTCTTTCGTTTTACGAATGAGTAACATATATCACCGCCAGATACTTACAGACTTGTCGGCCACCGATGCTGTTAGTTGCACCAGCCAAGCCACTAACCACGCCACCTAAAGGTCCTCCCCTTGTGCCACCAAGCACGCCGCCTAAAAGTCCATCAGTTGCGCCACCAACTACGCCGCCTAAAAGTCCATCGGTTGCGCCACCAACCACGCTGCCTAAAAGTCCATCGGTTGCGCCACCAACTACGCCGCCTAATAGTCCATCGGTTGCGCCACCAACTACGCCGCCTAAAAGTCCATCAGTTGCGCCACCAACTACGCCGCCTAAAAGTCCATCGGTTGCGCCACCAACCACGCCGCCTAAGAGTCCATCCTTCGCGCCACCAAGCACGCCGCCTAACAGTCCATCGGTTGCGCCACCAACTACGCCGCCTAAAAGTCCATCGGTTGCGCCACCAACTACGCCGCCTAAAAGTCTATCAGTTACGCTGCCACCAGCAGCACGGTTAGCTACACCAGATACGGTTTGTGTTGCTGAACTTAGCAAATTCACGCCAGCATTGACTTGTGGGTTAACATTGGCGAGACTAGAAACAGTGTTGTCATTACCATCAATACGATTTCCAGCAGATTCTGTGGGTAAAACGATTTCAAGCATTAAAATGTCTCACTTCTTTTAGGTGCGTGCAGCAATCGACCCCATCTGATTGCCGTCGAAAACCCGAAAAGGTTACTGCTTGAATTTTTGTCAGAAACTTACGTCTTTGCTGGCCACCGACATTATTTTTAGCACGTCCAGCGCTTACAGCCGCTCCTGAAGTCCGTTGGTTAACAGCATTCAAAGCATTAACGTCGGCATTGACTTGAGGATCCACGTTCAATAAATTGGACACTCGGTTGTTATTTCCCTGTATGCTAGAGCCTGTATTCACTGGAAAATTTCGGAAATTTTTGAGATCTGGATATTGTCGGCCGCTGATGTTTGTTACTTACTCTGTTGCCTGCCACCTATGCTGTTAGCTGGACTTCCTACAGTGCCACCTGCACCGCTGCCAGTTGCGCCGGAAAGCGTTTGCGTTACTGAGCTGAGGAGATTAACACCAGCATTGACTTGTGGATTGACATTAGCGAGACTCGAAACAATATTGCCATCACCAACAACATTGGCGTCAGTGTTTTCTGCAAGTTGATAAACAAATCATAAACGCTTCAGCGTAAATTTTTTCAGTTTCATCGAGTTTTTCATTTTACTTACGTCTTTGGTTGCCACCAATATTATTTCCAGGTGCACTCGAGCTGGAGGCACGGGCAGCCGCAGATCCAGCACTGGCTTTTCGATTCGCTTTATTTAAAAAAAGAGGATATATGTAAATATCAAGCAACTACTGTTGAAGAATAGTGGTGAGGATATAAACTCATTTAAACATAATTAGATGGGGTGGGGACCAAAAGATCCAGTAATTTTCATCTGATCTTAATTTGCTGTACATATGAGCCCAGCAACTGCAATTAAAGTCGGTTTCACCGATTACATGAGACGATTAAACTCTCAGTCTGTGTGGATTGCTGTGAAATCAGTGCGCTCATAGCGCCAAGCTTAAAAGCGTACGGTTATTGTTCCTAAACGAAGTCAATGATGTTAGTTAAGGGCACACTAGTTGTTCCGGACAAGTAACGCACTTGAACATTTAGGATATTTTCCTTTGTGATACCACAAAAACTGAGCGGATACCATTAATTAGTCAAAGAGACACCGCGATCCGATCACGAAATTACGAATGCGGCTAATTCCAATACCTGAGAGCTCCTCAGGATTAGTCAGGAAAGTTTTTCCTCGACCTCTTCATCCTCTTGGAAAAATTATGAATAAAATTTTATTTTTTATTTGAATAAAAATTCATTAAAAAGCGCCCATCCCTGCAACACATTATAAACTGGTGGATGCAAGTAGGATAGTCAGAGTGGCTTCCCCCCCGGGCCAAGAATTTTCAGGAGCCCGGGATTTTTTCGAAAATTAAGTTGAATGATAAAAATATTTTGCTCAGTTAATAAATTTGATCAAAAAATTGGGTGTAAAATTTTTTTTTTTTTTTGAGGAATAAAGGTCTGGCACATATTTAGTACCGGGCCCAGATTTTCTCTTGGCGGCCCCGAGAATAGGTGGTGTAAAGTATTTTTTTTTCTATTTCCAAGGACTAAAATTTTCAAATCGTGGGTTTCGATAAGGTGTTCTATTCTTTTTTATATTAAAGAGTTTTTTTCATATCTACTTACAATTTGCACCGCTTGCACCACGACCTTCCCCAGAGCTGCTTGTTTGCTGAACTCTGTTCAAGGCATTCACGTCGATATTTACTTGTGGATCCAGGTTTAGCAAACTTGAGACTTGATTGCCACTGCCTGAAATGCTAGTGCCTCTGTCCACTAAAATAAAAGCGTCATGCGTATTAGCAACATCACTAGCAACCCTCGGCAAGTGAAAAGCAAAACTTACAAGTCTGCTGGCCACCACTGCTATTGGATTGGCCAAGAAGTCCAGCCTTTCGAGCACCGCCAGTGTCGCCAGAAGCGGTTTGAGTTACAGAGTTTAACAGATTCACGTCAGCATTTATTTGTGGCTTGACATTAGCCAGACTCGAAACAATATTGTCATCACCAACGATGCCAGTGCCTGTGGGTTCTGTGAATGAAAATTATTTTATAAGTGTTAAAACAGAACGTGAAGAAGAAGAAGAAAACATAAATAGATATGAATAAAGTGAATGAAGGTAAGCGATGAGAGAAACGACTACCAGAGAGAGCTTTTTTGCTGTAGGCGTGCATTGAAGGCGTTTAAAAAATTAGCGCGAGAAAGAGATTGAGTTAGCCAAGGCTAGAACAACAACCTTTACAAACGAATCAATAATTTATTTTGGTTAGGACAGCTGCACGCAGCAGAAGCGGGTTTTGGTTTAGCTCCGTGGCGATTGGAGAGAGCTTTTAAGTGGTGCGCGTTCACAAAAAATCTATGGAAAGCTTTTAAAAGCTCTTAAAGCTCAGTGGTATATGTTTTGGACGTGTTTCGAATCAAGCCAAAGAAGCAAATGTAGTGATCGTCTTGAGGTTCATCAACACTTATCTTCTTTGTGGCAGTCAAATCAATAAGAATTGACGTAATAAGAAAGTCGAAGCTACTAACAAGCTATCCGAATAAAGTACTCCAAATATGTACAGTTTATGAGCTTCAATTATTTCTATAGGAAATTGAACGCTCTACAAAAAAGGTATGTTGTGGTTAATCGATTACTCTAACCATTTAGAAGATATTCGCAGTAGAGTTCCAATGCCCACTCATT
>JAPVRG010233712.1:0-10146 GCA_029783565.1 Rhagoletis cerasi | reverse complement strand
AATTGAGAAGTAAAGTCCTCTCTCGTCGCACAAAAATCACACTCTATAAGTCACTAATCTTGCCTGTGCTGGTGTATGGCGCGGAGGCATGGACAATGAAAACATCTGATGAAGCGGCTCTTGGAGTTTTCGAGAGAAAGATTCTGCGAAAGATTTACGGGCCTTTGCGCGTTGGCAATGGCGAGTACCGCAGACGATTTAACGATGAGCTGTATGAGCTTTACAACGATGTAGACATAGTGCAGCGAATTAAGATACAGCGGCTCCGCTGGCTAGGTCATGTCGTTCGAATGGGCAGAAATGCTCCTGCTCTGAAAGTATTCAACGCGGGTCGCGATGCTGGTAACAGAGGAAGAGGAAGGCCTCCTCTGCGTTGGAAAGACCAGGTGGAGAAGGACTTGGCTTCACTTGGCATTTCCAATTGGCGTCAGTTGGCTCCGAAGAGAAATGACTGGCGTGCTGCTTTGGACTCGGCCAAAATCGCTTAGGCGGTTACAGCGCCAATAAAGAAGAAGAAGATGACCAGCACTAGTAAGCGCGTTCTTGAAGTGCATAGAAACGATCTTTGGTCGTATCATACTTCATTTCTCAAATGTCACATAATAAAACTTATTACATTTAATTAATCCCCTGAAGACGATCTCCGAAGGAGATTGAAATGTATTGGAAAAATTAAATATTTTGCATGTGTTTTAATATAATAAACACTTTGTCATCGATCCGGCATTAAAAAGGATCGTTTGATCATAATCAAAAAGGTCGCTGAAAAACCGATCTTCAAAACTTATTAAAGTAATAGCTTGATTGCTTCACAAGTCATGCTCAGCCTGGCTGGATGCATCCTCCGGACAACTCTTCCGGTGTTTTTATTCCGACTCTTCATAACTTACAATCATGCAGAGGTGGTAACTGATGATTACCGCTGGCCACAAAGGCCTACGCAGCATATATTAATTAAAGAAATATTTTTTTTGTACATGCATACAACCTGGTCTCACCTCTCACTGTTATTCAGTAGTCGTTATAGCTTTTAAAGGGTTCGTCATCAAAAGTATGGGATCTTATCCGAAATTATGCAATGGAATGCTTACCACAGTTGCTTCCTTTGCCCAGGGGCGTAAGTAGAAAGCATTGCACCCAAATTAAAATGATGTTTATATTTTACTTTCAGTTACCAATAGCATTTAAATGTCTTCGTCAACATTTGCAAATGGCTTTAGGCGTTATTCCTTATTGACACAGATGTAAAAATCAATATTCGCCACAAGGCGCTCTATATGTTGCAGCTTCCAAAAAATATCCAGTGACGCTTTTCTTAGACCAAATACCCAACTAAACACATTGTTATTTTATTATTTTTATTTTTAAATCAGCCGAAGAGTAATCATTTAATTAATTACCACTCTGGCTCAAGACTAAGCAGAAGCGAACGAAGTTCACGCAAATCCCCGCAGATTTTAGACAATTCAAATGAAAAATGAACTTCGACAAGCACAAAAATCAAAATTATGAAAACATAATTAAAATAATATCACCTCCAGATGTGGGCTCTCAGCTGTTACACCAGCACGTCTCACACCCGCTTGTACACCCAATCTTTTGGTTTGGCTTGCCCCTTGGCAGGGCAGCGCAGCGCCTAACCGAGTTTCTTACAATTTCAGCGCTTCAAAAGCGGCATGCCAACCAACAACAGTGCGCCTGGCCCTAATTAGTATGCGCGACTTTGTGTTACACTTTTTGTAAGTCGTCCAATGCATACAAACATACATAAATACATATAAAGTTATAGAAACAAGTCGAATCGAATTTGGAAATAAAAAAAAGAGTAAAATGTTTGCAAGCATTTGCCGAAAATAATTATTACTTTAGCTACTTTCCTCATCTGACGACCCCCTCCCCATACTAATGGACTAGTGGGGGCCTCTTGTGATCAGCGGCTGCTAGTCTGGATGGCTCTAAGGGGCACTTTGAACAGATGCCGCCATAATTTAACTTAAAATAGCGTTGAATTTTGCAACTTACAATTTTTTCAATTCCTTTTTTATTTTTGAGTCAGTTTTACCGCTTTTATACATACGCATTGCGATCTCAATATAAAGCGCACACACGTTTCAACAATTAAATTAGCTGTTTCGTTTTTTGTCAGCGATTTCACTGTTGTTGCTATTGCTGTATTTGTTTTTGTTCTGTTTTTCTTTTTTCACGCGGTCAAAGATGTCATTGCTGCTGTTGAAATTAGAGGTGTTCTTTGTTATTCACATTGTATGTTGTTTCGTCAGTTTGTCAAATGGCGTACAAACAAACACACATACGTACATATGTAAGTTTAGTACATTTGCGATACACATTCCCATTAACAGACACGCGCATACGCATACTCCTTTTCCATAGCTGCGTCCCCAAGCGCTCGCCACCCAAGCCAACAAGTGTATATTTATACATATGTACATATGTATGCATGCATGTACGATGGTTAGTTTAGCAGCGCTGACAAGTAGCAAAAGTAATTAAGATTTTGTACACAGTACGCAATTCACATTTCATACTCAGTTGTTGTACATAGTTCTTAAGCTGTCATTTTATTTGACTTTTATGCCCATTTTTGTTTTTACTTTGTATGCTTGTAACTCTTTCATTTCGCTGCGATCGCGTTGTTGTTTTTTTTTTTTGCTTTGTTAATTTAAATTGCGGCAATTTAAGCGTGAGAAATGCCAAATTACTCCGCAACTACTTTGACTTATAACTGTTGTAATGCTAGTTCCATTGCCTGCTGTGTACATTTTGTTGTCAAATTTCAGAAGATCTTGCTACGATTAAACGGTGGCGCTGGCTTGAATATGGTTGGCACTGGTGAAACGTGTAAGAATGGGTGTAATGAGCGAGAAAATTGTTGCTGCCTGATATTTTGCTTTTATTATTTTACGATGACAATTAGCGTACAGAGTTACTGCTGGTTAGGTTATTGGACTTTAAAGGAGAAACTTTCAGTAGTTTGGGAGAAAATGTTCACCTTACCGCTACATATAAATTGTTGTTTTTTATTCGGATGAGTTTTTGTTCAATGATCGTAACGGTTATGATCTTTATAACAAAAATCACAATTTAACCGATAAAATTTGATTTCTATTTTTCCGATCAAATTCAATAGTTATTTCATAATTTTTATTTTCTCGATCATTTTTAATTGTTTTTTTTTTGTGATTTTTATTTTTTCAATCATGAATAATCGTTTTTTTTTAATTTTCGTTTTTCGAACATATAACCGTTATTTTCAGATTTAATTTTTCAGATCATAAAACTTTTAAAACGGTCATAAAACGGTTAAAAATTCACGAAATAAATAAAAATCTAAAATACCGATAATTTTTTTATCACAAAAATAAAAATTACAAAATAACGATTCAATTTGACCAAAAAAACATCAAATTTAACGATTATTCTTGATCGTGAAATCAAAATTAAAAAATAACGATTTTGCAATGATTTAAAAAAAACAGGGACGGAAAATAATCATTATTTTTTAAATTTGAACCAAAAAAATCAACAAGTTGTAATCGTCGTAAAACAATTTTAACTGTACTCACGTATTAGGGTTCGTACGTCCTACTGTAATTTACAATGATTTTTGTTTTTTGAGGTTAACCAATAAAGATTAAAAATAATAATTAATGTTTGAGTTTTATTTTTTCACTCAAAGATAATAATTATTACTTGATTTTTATTTTTTCGATCAAAAACAATGATTATTTTATGATTTTTATTTTTCGCCCAAAGATAATTATTATTGAGTTTTATTTTTTCACTTAAGAATAATGATCATTCAAAAAACTAAAAAACTAAACTGTCATTATTTCCGACGTATCCTCTTCAGAGGTATCCACACCCTAATAAAAGGAATAAGTCGTAAAATTTTCAGGTCGAAATTTCAGTTGCTTGCGGTTGTATGGCCTTTTAAATTTTATAAATAATCATTCATTTTAAGTAGAAAAATAAAACTCAATAATAATCATTATCTCTGAGCGAGAAATAAAACTCAAATATTAATTATTATTTTTAAGCGATAAGGTTAAAAATCATAAAATAATGATTAAATGCTGATTTAAATTATTTTACTCACAATGATTACCGTCCCTGAAAAAAAATTTGTTTTTCAACAGTGTTATTGAGCTTTGTACCACGATTTTATTTTTAGGAAAAAATGGAAAAGCAACAAAGTCTAAGCGGTAGAAGTCTAGATAAAGAAATCTGATGATGAGATGTGGTGATCTCCGAAATAACAGCTATAACTTCTACCGCTTAGACTTTGTTGCTTTTCCACTTTTCCTAAACAACAAAATCGTGGTACAAAGCTCAATAACACTGTTGAAAAAATAATGTTAATATATAACAAAAAATCTTTATATGTAACGGTACCTGTTTTTTACAAGTTAAACAACACTGTTTTTCAACGTATATTTATGTATTTATAAACTCAATATTGTTTAAATGTATTTAGTTAGTTTAGTTTTGGGGATTACCCAATCATTTCAGAATTACAAGCAAACACTAAAACATGGTATGCTATGCACATAAATAATTTTATTAAGAAAAAAAAAATCATAAATTCACAAATTTGTATTAAGTGTAAGTTCTATAAATATAACATAAAAGCGCAAAATTAATACGCCTGTTTTTCATTTTCGCTATTTCATCCAAAATTTCTTCTGGCGTAATTTTCATATCTTTATGGATGGAAACCGAAGCAAGGCCATTAAGTCTTCCTTCGCTCTTTGTATTCCTCAAATAAGTTTTTATAAATCGCAAGGAGGAAAATGGCATCTCATTTGTAGCGGGAGTTACCGCGAGAATACATAAAGCTTTGATGAGAAAATGTACATTAGGGAACGCAGCGGGATGGCATTGCTGAAAATTTTGTATATCTATATGAAAAAATTTTAGAATTTAAAAAACATATATTTTTGCTTTTAGCCTTACATTAAGCAGATCCAATGCATGCATCCTCTTTCCAAAATTTTTGTTATGTAAATATGTTTGCCATACACTTATTTCGGTCAGTCCGGTTATTATGTTTCCTTGACAGGGCAACAAATCAACATATTTTCCAACTAAAAACTTTTGCGCATTCATCACTTTGCTTGTTTGGGAAGAGTGATGCTAAGAGGTCATTATGATTCAAAAAGCGATATTCTAAGTTTTGAAGAGCAGCGTCCAAGAAGGGAATAAATACATGTATGTCAAAATAATCTTCTAAATTTCTAAGATGGTTACTTCGTTTCGGGACCGCTAAAACCGAACGTTAATTAATATATAAATTATAGTTATATTTGCTCGGAGATAACGCCTTTGGTTTCATCTTTGAAAATTTTTCCACTTCTGTAAGCAGTTTATTGAAAACTTCGTCAGCATTTTCACGTTTTTTTTACTGCAACACACAAACTCAAAGCAGCGCTCAAGTCAAATTGTTTTTCTTGCAGTTTTTTGCTCAGATATGAGGGCATTACCTAGTGTAAAAGTTAGTTAAAAAAAATTTCGAACCTACTTTCTATGGAAGAAAACGCATGAAACTGTTAACAAAAAAAATTGGCAAAAAGTAACGATATTTTGTAGCCACTTAAAACTTGCACTATGTTATACTAGAATTGAATGAGCTATAAAACTGCATACACAATTAGAAAGTTGCCAATTTTTATGAAAATTTATTGAATTTTCCTGAGTTTTACAAAAGTTTAGAGATTCTATATGTATGTATTTTGTTGTAGTATGAGCTATATTTTTTATAAAAAATTAGCTTAAAGAAATTAAAATAAACAACTTTGCATATGTTGTGAAAAATTCTTTGTACGTAGACTTTTGTCGTCCACTATATGTATCTATATTTGTGGAGTTTTGAGAAAAGCATTTAAGTGATATTAAAAGGTAACATTTTTACAATTTTGTTTCGTTTTGCCGGCTTGAGGTCCGATGATAAAATAAAAATAAAACGCATAACATTTTTATGGATAAGAAACTTCCATACAAAAAGTTTAATATTTTTATAAGGATTTTACTAAAATCTCGTCTAAGACTACTACTATGATTGCAGTATTGTATGGGATCCCGATGGTTTGTTGCTTTAAGGAATTAAAAGTCGAAATTTCGTATTTTTACTTCCTTTCTAACTCGGAAAGTCCAAGAATAATTGGAATAAAAACTGAAATCGCAAATTGCATTTACTCGTCCCCTCCGTTGTTACCGATTTTTTCCTCTTTTTAAGAGCATTTCACAAGCTTGCCAAATTAATCTTTTATCGACAATTACAATTAATTATAACAGCTAAACTGTTATGCACACATAAAAGTGCGCGCCACATGCCACATGGCGCACAAAACGAGAAGAATTCCCACATGTGCAATTGTATACATACAACATTCATGTACATTGGACATAGCAGAGAAAGAGAGAATCAAAAAAAAACACATTAAAATAAATAAAAAAAACGATGTATTTATTTGCTACTTTTTTATCCATTTAGCAATTTCCCGCCTAGTAGGAAAATTTATCAGTTTATAACTGAAGAGATTTTTAACGAAATTTTAATACAGCAACTCATTTGCAATTTAGTTATAATCTGGAGAAATTAGTAAAAAAGAAAGGGGAAAGGTCTTGCATGTTCTTGTATTAAATGTGCTTTGATCATCAGCGAGTGAACAAATTTATTGAAAGGTTTCGGCCACCCAAGCGGTCAAACCAGCATTTAGCGCCAAGGGAAACAAAATAATTGATGAGCGCTTTCCGGAAAGTTGTAATTGTTAAACAAGTTAATATTTGTAAAGCCAAATAAATTTATGTTGAATTTTTTATGTATGTACATTAGGGCGGGTAATTTAGTTTCGAAAAATTTATATGGCACATTCGAATTCTACGTTCGATGCTAAGTAAAAATGGTGAGCAAACTATATACCAAAAATGACGTTTGCCCTACCAATTTTTAAAATAAAAGTCAGTGTATTTTTCTGAACGAGCTTAATTTTTCATTTACAAAACTTTAAGTTTTTTTCATATTTAAGAAACTACTTTACAAAAGAAAAAAATCGTTATGCTTGTTTATTTCGTAGAAAATTTTTTGGTACAATGCACTATGGTCCCAATGCCCGTTTTTGTGGCCAAGACTAATTTTTTACATGTGTTAGCAACACTTTTTTTTCAATGCCGTATTTAAGGTAATACTATAAAACATAGGATGGCTAACTTCGTTTTTGTAAAAAGCCGTTATGTGGCAAACAAACAGCAGTAAAAGTCTTCTTATTTTTGTATAATTAGAAATTCGATCGAGTGTGAGATATAAAGCATAAATTGTAAGCGCTTTTATTAAGAAATTATAACACATTCTTAAAAAAAGTTGGTATGAAGACTGAAGCTGCGAGTGAGTAGATATTAAAAATGTGCGATAACAAAATATTGCGATTTTGTTTTGTTGACAAAATTTCATTTTCTTTCTATCTAATAAATTATTAAATTTTTCTAAAATCTTAACTTTACATAAACCTAGGAAATTTCGGCAAGGATTGGGGCTAATGTACAGTAATTCAAGGATGAAAGTATTGTATTTTGTGACCTTTTGTCTCCATAATTTGTGTTGCGATTTTTTCGATTTCTGAGAAAACGGCTATTTCTTAGGTTATCTTGACACTGTCAGTGGTGACCTATTTACCGTTTGGAATTAGGAAATTCAGACTTTTCAGGTTTTATTGAAATTAGTACAATTTGGGAATATATTTCAAAAATAGCCGCTGTATAAATAGTTTTTTATAACTAAGTGACGTTTTTCTTTCAAACGAATATTTGAAAAAACTGCATTCAAACTTTTTTAATAAACTACAAATTAAAATGTGGCAAATATTACAAATAATATGCCAAATCTTTAAAATTCATACTTTTTAAAATCATCTACTTAGCAAGCCGTTTTGGCAGGAAAAACAGGCATTGGGGCCATAGTGCAATGAAAAATAAAAAAAGTAGCAATATACTGATTTCTGTTTTGAAAATTGGGAGGGACAAACGTAATTTTCGGCATATAGTTCGTTCGTTATTTTTGCTTGGAATTAATCGTAGAATTTGAATTTGCTATAAACTTTCTTCGAAAATTTTGCTCCCAACAAATTACTCCTCCCTTATGTACCAAGTAAAATTTCTTCAAAATATTTTTATAACGAAAATAAATATCAGCTGCAACAAAATACGTTTCGCAAGTCTTATGGGACTCTCTTTTTTCATTTCGATATAGCCAATACTCAACTGATATGTGGGCATTTGTTTATAAATAAACACACACAGGGATAATCACTTTTGCTTATTGAAATTTATAACTCAAATGCACACATTTTTGTGCATGGATATGTTTTTTATATGTACGTGTGCGTATATAAATATTTTTCCATGTACTGAGAGCGGCAGTTGATACACTTACCTCATAACGAAACTTCTTCATTTTATATTTTTTCTTAATTTTTCTTATTTGTTTTTCGTATACCTCATTAAGTGTGCTCTCGTTTTTCCAATCACTTTAACAGACTTTCGCGATAGTTGTTTATATAAAAATTGAAGTTTATATATGTGTTGTGTAACCTCCTTACCAAACACACATACGTACATACATATATACACATATACAGGACCGTCAAGAGAAAACCCGGGTGCGGTCAAAAAAATTTGTGCCGGGCCCCCCTACGCCAAAAATAAATTTTTTAATCTAATTTTTCAATTTTATCAACTTAGCTTCTAACTAAATTTTCGGAAAAATCCGGCCCCTGAAAACTCCGGGCCCGGGAGGAAACATCCCCCACCAATAAGATGGGCCTGCATACATCCACACATGCAGTTGAGCAGCACTTAAGCTCTTCGATACAGCTGATTACTTATTTTTATAGGCAGTCAATAAAATTGAGAACAGTCTCGAGATGATTGTGAAATCTTTCACACATTTTCGCAATAGTTTTTGCCTCGTGTTTTATGGCCATGAGCTTGTGCATGTTTTTCGATAGTCACATATGAAGTACTCATCACTGTAGGTATATCCTAGTATAAAATAATATATACAATAGCTTGCACTCATTAGGTTAAAGAAATCTAAAGAGGCAGTATGTGTGTAATAAGAAATGACAATTTTCTGCTTCAGCACATTTTTTCATAAATATCGGGTGATTCATTTAGAGGTACTCTATTCAAAAATAAAAAACACTGAAAAAATCAATTTTCTTTGATAATATTTATTACCAATCTTGAGTTTTGGTTGCAATAAGATTGCGCTACTGCAAAAACGATTCGAAAAATTAACTCCATATTTCGGACCAACGCACTATGGTCTGGGAACTCCTATTTGTTGGCTAAAAGTCATTTTTTATTGTATAGGTAAATCGATTTTTTTCCACCATTACTAAACTAATTGACCAAAGCAAATAAGTGCATACTCAGTTTTTCTTCAATTGTTTTCTCTTTATGATATCAGCCGTTAAAGTTGACATATCTGCAAAAGTTTACATATTTTTTTCTTTCGTAGTCAGAATTCTTGTAGTTCGAATTGGAATATTTCTTCGAGTAATAAAGTCATTAAAAAAAAATAATGGAAACGAATAACAAAGGTAATATTTGTGTGAATAACAAAAAAAAACTTGTACATAGTTTGTTTAGTGAAAATGAAACTCCTTTTCAAAATGAATTATAATTTGTGTGATAATATCTCACTTTAAGTAGGGCTATAAAAAATTAGCTTCATTTGGCGGTCTTCAATTTTTTTCTTAAAAAGCTTCTACGTGTGTTTTACTCTGCTTTTCGATGTTCACTTCATTTCAAACGTTTTTTCTTTTGTTTAGAAAATTAAATTGAGCGAAAACAAAAAGCAAAGCCAAATAAAAGTAAAATAATCAACATTGAACTGCGTCAAAATGAAAATAAGGGAGCACGAATTTCGATGTGAAGCAAAACTCTCTGGGAAGACAATACCTATAATTATTGTACCATGAAGAAAACCTGATATATTTACGAAGTTTCAAATCAATTTGGTTACTTCTCGACTTTTGGCCAGCAAATGATAGTCGCCAGACCATAGTGCAGCGTCTACATGGATAAGCCGGCTGCGATGAGGCAATAAATTATTTTAAAGAAATTATC
>JAPVRG010233690.1:5960-16656 GCA_029783565.1 Rhagoletis cerasi | reverse complement strand
TGTCGTCAGCTAAGTGTGTTGGTGTGTTTTGTCGCCATTATCGCCTTAAATAATTTCGGCTGTCTGCTGACATCAACAACGGCTGCCATGCAACGTGAGAATATGCGCGTGCTGCCATTGCCAGAAGGTAAGTGAGAAGATAAAAATAAACGTACATACATACATACATACATACATACATACATACATATGTATGTATTTTAGTGAAAAAACAATGTTTTGGTGGTATTTTTTTTTCAATGCCGAATGATTTTCCTTCGATTATTATTAATTTATTAATTGGCCTTTTTCAACGTCCTTTGCAAAAATATATAATTTTTGCAGATTTAAATAAAAATTATTACTGATACTAGCGACCAAAATCGAAAGTGAAATTTTCTATAATTTTTGAAAATTACACATTTTTAGAATCTTATTTTCAATAAAAAACTTTTTTTTTTAATTTTTTTTTCAATTTTGAGTAAAAGATAAATCATTGCAGTAAATTTTGAGTCCAAGATCATCCAAATCGGATTTGAAATGTAGATTTTATGGAACACTGAGTAAAAATTCTAACTTTGTAATTTTCACAAAATCACAATTTTGGTCGGAAATTGATTTTTTATTTATTTATTTTTTTTTTTCTTACTGCTGGGCGCAAATTCGAGAAGACTCTAACCAACACAAATGAAAAAATTCAAAGGGAAAAGCTTATTTTCGAATAAAAGTGTGATTGTGTGAAAAATACTAAGTTTGAATTTTTACTCAGTGCTCCATAACATCTACATTTCTGATCGTAGACTCAAAATTTACTGCAATGATTTATCTTTTACTCAAATTTGAAAAAAAAAAATTAAACAAAATTTTTGTTATTAAAAATAAGCATCTAAAAATGTGTAATTTTCAAAAATGATAGAAAATTTAAATTTTTTCGATTTTGGTCGCTAGTAACAATAATAATTTTTATTTAAATCTGCAAAAGTTATATATTTTTGCAAAGGGCGCATCAATACCTTTCTAACGGGAGGTTGCCTGCGTCGATTGATAATTTTTTCTAAAGATATTGACAAATAACTTCGAAAGGTACCAAAAAACACGTTTTTCGAAAAAATCTCGAAAACGCTTCTGTGAAAAAAATAATGGGTATTTTTTTCGTGTTCAGCGGCCCAAAGTTGGCTTAGAAAACATTTTTTTTCTTAGGTTAACGCGATTACGTCTAAATTTGTCGATTAGTGTTATTTTTAATAGATTTATCGAACTTTCCGACGTTTGATAGCATAGTCTGTTCCAGCAAAGCATATAAACCTGAATCGATGTATTCTTCAATATTTGTTTCTTTCTTTCTGAAATCTCATCGATCAATTATTTCGATAATAGTTCGATTATTATTAATTGATTAATAAAGGATTTTTTTCTATCGATTTTCTATTCGATTATTTGTAATGGATTAATCGGTATTTTTCTCTCCAAATCGATGCTTTTAATTTTTATTCTTGATTGAATTCATAAACCAACGATTTCTTTATTTCGATTATCATCGAATTTTTTTTCTAATTTTTATAAATTATTCGATTATTTCCTTTGCAATTTTTTTATTCATCGCCCTTCATTAAATTTTTTGATTTATTAATTGATATATATAATTTCGTTTTTGCTTTTGAATAAACTCCAATTCAATTTTGGTTGAGAAGTCTCTTAAAATTTCATTTTAAACCGCTTATAAGCAATGGAAAAATCGGAACGATAGGTGTGCTTAGCTCATAGTAGACGGCCAGTTGCTGCAGGTCATTCGGATTAGTTCCTCTTCTTGGACAACTCATCCTTATCCTTTAAATATCACTTAGAACATCGAATTTCTAGGCAAAAAAACAAGAAATAATTCGTCTCGTTTAATATACGTTTCAAAAATCTCCGGTCAGGTACTCGAACAGCACAAAATAGTCAACTTAGCTCTCTCAAAAAGTCTGTCGGGGTTCACATCCGGTACTGGAGGCCTATATACTACATCATTCTCTTGTTAATCCGATTTTATCAAAGCAGCTAAATTTCTGAGGTAGGCAGAGGTACGGAGTCGTATAACACGACGGAAAGAACCTTAAACCAAACTGGTACATGACATAAAGTGCGGGGTCCGAGCAGAAGGTTAATATTTTTTAGCTCAATTTTACGATACCCAGCCCGGATAGTATGTATCAGAGCATTGTAAAGTGTGGAGCAGTCAAGCTTATTAGATATCTCCCGAGAACCTTTGACACTTGCCTGGGTTGTAGTTTTGTTCCAACTCTTTGAATAATAGTAAGGGTAGTTTTCATTCCCAAACCGGGAAAGGGTGGTTATGTTTGTTTTTCAAAAACCCTCGGGAAAATAAGTCTTATATATTTCATGCTGATGAGCCTGATTATATTAGATCAAAAGTTTTGGAAAACAGCACACATTCTGTTCGCCAGCAATAGAACTCAGACCAAAATTTTGCGGCTTTGCATGAACTTACAACATAGATCGCAATGCAGAGGGTTAAGCCTAGGTCTTTCCGTGGAAGGAAAATGACGAGGAAATCAATCCCAATTCGGTTTGCATTTGAAGCACTGAAAGTTTTCGGACAGTGTCAGAGAACATTTAGTAAGACTTTTAATCTGGGGCCAGCTTTGGCACTAAAGATACCCACAGCTGACTTCTCATAACTTCTTTGGACTATAAAAAAACACTTTAAGTGTTGGGCACAGGGAGTTATTTAGGAGTAGCATGGAAGGCCTTGGAAGCCACTCGTATGTCTTCAAGAGCTGTTTAAGAATTCGAATTGAGCTTGAAGGTCCATGAAAAATGGAATAAGCTTAAAATAATTTGGGCACCGAGCCAGTGTGGGCTTCAACGTTACGAACTGGCTGTAGAGAAATTGATTCTCAAACAGAGAAGAAGCGAGCAACGAGCACAAGTTACATTCTCTTTACTTTGAAAACCTAATCAAATCCATTTAGGAGAAGAAATCACTCTTCACTTCTCCTTTTTTACTCTTTTTTCTACCCCTTTATAGTATTTTCCTCAGATCTAAGCCACTGGGCTACAGTACCTGATTAATAAAACAGAAGGGAGAGAGATTCTATTGTTTCCAGAGATGCACTGGTATATACCTATTGTTTCCAGAGATGCACTGGTATATACCTATGTACTATGTATTGTTTAAATCCCTTTTGCGTCTTAACTAATCTTCTAAAGCAGTGGTCGGCATTCTAACACATTCAAGCGATTCATTTGCTCAGAGGGCGCTCAGTGAGCTACATCTGACCTGCCGATCACCGTTCTAAAGCATAAATAATTCTATATCATTCGAAAGATATTTTGATGCTGAAGGGAAGAAAGTTAATAAAATTTCAAATTAGTTTAATATAAAGCGAAAAAACAAATTCAAAAATGACACATACAAATGCCAAAAATTTACATACATGGTTGGGGACGGAAATGCCTTCTAAATGTATGCTTTACTATTGGTTCTGAATTAAAGAAACGCGCTAAGCAGCGGTTTAAGGATAAATTAGATTAAGATTAATACTAGGATGAAGGTAAAGTTGAACATTTAGATGAAGAAAAGGATAAAGGCAGAGGTAAAAATAAAAATAAGGATACGTAAAGATAAAGACAAAGATGAAAGTAAATATAAATACCCAATATAGGGACAAAGGTGAATATATAGATGAAGAAAAGTATATAGATAAAGATAAAGTTAAAGATAAAGATAAAGATATGAATAAAGATAAAGACAAGCATTAAAACTAAAAGAAAGAGAAATATAAAGATAAAAATAAAGATACGCATAAGGATAAAGACAAGGATTAAGATAAATAAAAAGATAAAGATAAAAATAAAGATCAAGAAAAAAGGTAAAGATATAGAAAAGGAAGGAGACGAAGATAGAGATCGAAAAAGGGATAGAAATAAAGATAAACAGATAAAGAAAAAGATCAAGCTCAAGATTATGATTATTTCATGTTATGTTGCTCGCCGCAACTCACCTCAACTTATCTCAACTCCACTCAACTCCTCTTAATTGTAGTGGTCGAATTTCAACCGAACACTAGTATCTATTATTACGTGGCCGAATAGTATTTAATTTTTCTTCTCCGACAATTTAAAATGAATTCTTTAATTCAATCTTCGTAGTTTAATTGCCCTCCTACATATGCATATATATGTATATACAATGTTTATTACACGTCTGTATCACATGAAATAATTTTTTAATTGTCAGCAATGAAATATTGTCAACAGTGGCAACTGAAACAATTTGTACTGTCAAGTCTCTAAGTGCTTTTGGCTTACAATATAAACGCATGCTTACCCGGCTTACCAAAAGCGGGCCAACATTCACGTACTATGTATCTGCAAACATACGAATGCGCATACATATATACATATGTACATATGCATTTATATATTAACCTGCGAATAAATATTTCAGACTCCTGGTGAGGGCAACTACCTAGTAAGAAATTTTGGCTAAGAATAGGATGGATTTAGTTCACTCTACCCAAATTTATATACTGGCAAATTCTTGCCAACTCCACAGTGAATAAATATTGATTAATTAAGTGAAGCAGAAATAAAATCCAGGCCCAGAAATTTGTTCTATCAATAACATAGCACCGAGCTCTAATTTGATATGTGGTACATGTACTTTTGAAGGGAAAAAAGTGAAGTAGCGTTCAGAGTGTCAGGCTGCTGGAGCTCGTGGAAGTTCGGTCTCAGGAGTATTCTTGACAAACTTGTAGGACTAGAAAAATAATCAGCATATATTTTTCCTTCATCAGATTTTAAAAGACACTATTAGCTGAAATTTCTTTGTAGAGGAAAGATGGTGGAAAGGGACAGAGCTACACTGACGGGTCGAATATGGACTCTATTGCGAGGGCAGGGGTATTTTCTAAGCCACTAGATGGCTATCTCTTCTTGCTATGCCAAGGTGGCAGGATACATAGAGAGGGTATGTACATTATTAATAAAATGCTGCAGTGCGATTCAAAGGGCAGAAATCTTTCCAAGTTATCAAGCAACATTTTTATCGCTGGCCTCAAAGCAAATTCGAAAACAAGCAGGAATTGCACGATGTTTTTGAGCTCAACAGGGGATTTGACAAACATCTAACAGGGTCGGGTTACCCTTAAGGCCTTAGAAACAATTACGGAAACGAGACTTTCGATTAACGCTGCTATTAAATTCCGTACACACGAATAAAATACGTCCAGCGTTCACCATCAAATGACGCAGCAGCAATCTCGAGGGCAGTAAGGAAACGATGCTGATGGCTCAGTTTTGGCTCAAGGCAGATGCCCCACATTGGGATATCGTTCCATGCAAAAGCTAGAGGCAGTTTTCAAGTGCTTCATAACCAAAATAAGCAAACTCATTGAAAAATCTAAGTAGTTTAAGGACTAGCTGGCTAGCTTAAGCCAGTTTTAGCTAACATAAGGATAAGATTAGCTTCTAACAAGAGCTAACATCAAAGATACTGGGCTATGTATGCTCAGGCGACCCCACTACCAACCAGTCAAGCTATACAATTTTTGTTTGAGTCCGTTGAGTAATATCTTAATTATCTAGTCACCGACTTAGTCACCCAACCGTCAAAATAAGAAACAAAAATATATCTCCTAAGTGCTTTCTTTTGAAGCATGAGGCATTACTTGCTCGATTTTTAACTCCGTTTTATTTTGGTTGGAATGGTCAAAGTTTACGTCATTCTGATTAAAAGCTAATTTAAATAAAAGTGTAAGCGTTGTCTAGCTGTCAAAAAACTAATCTCTACTTCTACAAATGGAGGAATACTGCAAATTGCGAGAATGTGAGAATGTGCGATAGATGACAGTAGAAGCTTCTAGAGTTGCCATGAGTGCGAGCGCGGGTATATAAAAGCGAAAGTGCACAGAAAGTTCAGAAGCGATCAGTAAATTTGAAGTTACCAAGTATCGTAAAGTATATGTTGTGCAATAAAGTTAGTTGTACTTTAACAATCCAATGAAACAACCCCGAAGGATTTAGGAAATATTCGAGGACCAAACGGATAATCTTAACACTATGCTCATTGTTGCTGTTATTACAAAATTTGAAGTAGCGTTGCCGCTTTTTTTAACTATGGTGCTTCGGCGTTATCCCAAAGTGGCAGAAAAACGCTTAGCGCTTTAGTAAGGTGTGGCTGTTAGTGTGACCAACGCCACTGAGTGTGCTCCGGCATCTATGTTGTTAGGCCAATCCCGTGCATGTGAGAGTGCATAGAGCTATGATCAGAGAGTTAGACCCAATTCAAAAGATATAAGTATGTACTTACAAGCGAACGAATAACCAAAGAGCCTGGCCTGTCTAAGACCTTCTACAGCTTAGCTGTACTTACTGCGTTCTGAGTTTACCCACTCATTAATTGTGAGTATGGAAGAAGATCTGTGATTCTGAAACCACAAGGATGACAATGAAACCGATGAGCCTTCTACCGCCAGCTCGTAGCACCAGTGTTGCCATGTTTCTCGCTGCCAAAAGTTGAAGAGTGTTAAAATATTATCTGGCGAGCTTGGAGGTGATCATCCTATTAGCCTAACAGACACTTGGCGGCTGTCTGGAAATATAACCATATAAGCGACACTCAAACCCATTTCAATATTCATTTTTGGCACAGCTCGAGATTGCTAGCATCTCGGTCTGACAGACTATTGGCCATATGACCATTGCTCATCTTTGAGCATTGTGTGTTCCAATGTATAGTGCTTATCTGTGATTATGGGGTGGCGTTCCACTTGCCCAGACCTCTTGGCCTGGAAATATAACACGAAATTTTCTATAATAAAAATTTATTTTGATATGGAGTCAGGAAAACTATATTTCTGATCCTAGTGACAACATACATACATATGTAGTTTAGAGAAAGTCATTTCAAATTTTATATTGCTCCATAGCTTCGAAGGACACAGGGCCCTTTTTATTTGTAGGATATCTGGAAAACTACTCATGGGATTTACTTGAAATTCAGTTAATATTTTAGGCACATGCTGCTTTCAGAAAGTGACGTCGGTTTTTTTTAACACTAAACCCCATAGTACACATAAATAAAAATTAAACTACATATGTATGCACAAAAATAGAATTCCTTTGAAATGAAATTAATTTTGATCTACTTTTCTTAGCGGTCATTATTTATACATATCGTTACCTTAATATAGAAAGGCCCTAACTCATTTTCATTTGGAATTCAGATTAATCCAAAAGCGGTCAGATTACTCACAATCCACCTAGTATAGGAAAAACGAATTCTATAGGACTAGATTAAATATTGTGTTTAAAAAAATCAGCGTTTCGACGAAATTTGGAACTTAAGAACTCTACTTTTTATTAAAATTTGAAGCTGTAATTGAGTTAAGGCTTTTGTGAGTTAGGACCTTTCTATATAAAGGTAACGAAATGTAAATATATGTATGCATATATACGCAATTCGTTGCCTAGCATTTACTATGTGAATTAAAATAATTCCATTTCTTCCATATCTCATTTTCCGCAAATAGTCATAACTTCTGCTCCCATTGCGCTTAGTGCGAAAATCTCTGCCAGGCTATTGAAGTTTCTAGTTCAAGTTACAGATATAGATTTTATTTTATTTTACGCCTTCCAATGAAATTCCCAACGCAGTTACCATACAGCGATATGAATTTATATACGTATGCATGTAGATACATTAGGGTGGACCAATTTGTATGGATCGATTTTTTCGACATCGTTCCTAGCATATTCGGGTTCTTCATAAAATTCTAAGAAAACAATTCCTCCAGACCATAGCTCTAAAGTCAATTTCGAGCCTGCGTATTTTTAAAAGAAGATATCTTATATATAAAAATTAATTGCTGTCCGTTAGTCTCGCTAAGACTCGAAAACGGCTTGACCGATTTGAATATTTTTTTTGGTTTGTTTTTTATAATATCTGGATGGTGAAAACCAGAAAAATTAGAGAGTTGCTACCTGTTTAAAAATTTCAGTATAAGTAAATTAATGAGATAAATTAGATATTACAATATGGGTGTCAAAAGAAAGAGGTTATGAAGGCTTACAGGCGAAAATATTTTTGAGGGGAGTGTTGCCACCTGATTCAAAATTTAATTAAATTAAATTGGTAAGATAAATTAAATATTGCAATATGGGCTTCGAATTAAAAAGGTTTAAGAAAGCTTACTGCTGAAAATACTTTTGAGTCGGGTTGCCACCAATTTCGAAAATTTAATTCAATTAAGTTGACAAGTTGTCAAACGAAAGGTATTTGAAACATTTTTGATTAAGAAATATTTTCAATAGGCCTGTCACCCCTGTCACCTACCTGAGCAGTAAAAACTGAAAGTCATACTCGCCAATAGTATTCAAAGCTTTTGAGGATCACATCAATGTGGAATGCTATAACTCCGTCAAGTTAGTGTTTATTGATGGAAAATAAAGTATTATCATGTTTGGCAATGATATCACCCCATCGAACAATGCACTTAACCTCGAGATAAAAAGAGAACAAAAGCTGAAGTATTAGCCGAATCAGTTCGTACAAATGTTGCACAATTGAACCAATAAAAAAATATGGCCTACAACACTTTTATAGAAGCAGCGGATACTGGAGTCAATTTTAAACAAAAAACAAAACCAACTTCAATGCCCATACAACAATTTAAGAGTACCGTTATTTTCTTTATGCCCCAATTACCGGATCTACACTCAATTAGTAGGAGACTGCCTCAAAGGAATCACCTTTTCTTTAAAAAAGAATTATAGAAATCGGCTAACGTAGTCGAAAGTTATGCGGTAACATACATAAAAAAATATTCCGACGAATTGATGAAATATGCAGATTAATATTCACTTAAGTGTTACGGATGTTTTTTTTTATAAAAACTTGTGCTTGTATTGATCATTCGTCGGAACCGGAAAAATAAAATTTGAATAAGAATTCCAGGACTTTGTCTAATTTTTTCGGTATTTTTTCTAATTACTTTTATAACACCAAATGTTTATCAAGCTTTGGATTTTGTGTTAACAAACCTTCAAAATCCAGTTCATTGAGATCACTAATACTACCTGCTGTTATAGCTGATAAAAGATTCTACACCTATGGGATGTGCCACGCCCCCTTTTACAAACTCATTTATATATACCTTTCTATAAGCACCTACCATAGATAGGTATCTGTGCATTCCAAAGTTCGAGTTCATGTGACTATAATTTCGAAGTTAGAGCTGATTAAGAATTTCACGCCTTTAGGAGGTGTCAACCCCCCTTCCCTCCCTTGGCGAGTCCAAATTTGTTTACCCTATTATAGGTCAAGGAGTCATAGTAATACTCTGCCAAAATTTTAAGCGATTCTGTCCATCCGTTTAGGCTGCAACCTGGCACATACATACATACTTGCACAAATATATAGTAGATTTGCTTTGAAGCGCCATCTGGCGGTTCTTTAAATAAAAAATAGATATCAGAAATGAATTTCACAAAACTCCGAAGCACAAGTGTTTATTAAAAAAAACATTCGTAACATTTTAGTATATATTAAGCTGCATATTGTCTTAGTATTAATTAAAGATATCGTCTTTTAAAATTGCGCAGGCTCGAAATTGATTTTAGAGCTATGGTCTGAAGGGATTTTTTTCTTAGCATTTAATGTAGAATCCGAATCTGCCACGAACGATGTCGAAAAAAATTGGCCCGCCCTAATGTTCATACATACATACATATTATTCGCTTGTATACATTTAAAGCAGCGGCACGTGAGCTAAAATGCTGTCATTCACCAACCTGCTAACAATCACGTGCGAATGCATTTGTACTACAGCAAGTAGTAGTAACAAGTGTACGAAGCATGCTTGCAGGGGCGTGCATAATATAGGTACTATATGTATGCACATATGTATGTATGTGTGTATAGCAACAGTTTGTGCGAAAGTGCATGCATCTGTCGTATTAGTTTTCGCATACCACGCGTCATGACACTTGACGGCATAACGCACTTAAATGCAATACTATACAAACATATATGTGCATATGTATGTATGTAAGTACAGATGGCTATATGCAAACATACTTACATGTGGATGCTTTTTTTTTTAAATTCCTTTTAAATTATAAATTCAAATAAACTCTGTAGACTGTATTACTGCAGATGTAGCTTTTATCTAACGGCATATTGAAAGTATAAGATGGAATATGGACATATATGTACATATGCCTCGTATTTATGTTTGTTTCTTTGGTTGTGCAGGTATTTTCATGCTGTTGTCATTGTGTTGGTTTTAATGCTCTTCCAACTGCGTGTTATTGCTTTCGAGCATCAGTCGCTAAAGCTTTCCATCCTCTTATCTACACACGTTTTATTGATGTTGCTGTTGTTATTGCCAGCGCAATGCAGTGTCACCCTCTTAAGTGCACATTTACATGCATGTGTATGTACATATGTCTAATAGAGTGTATGTACGTTCATATGTGTGACTCTCACTTGGGTGTTCATTAAATTTGAATATTTGAGTTTCGTGCGAAATGGAGCGTGTGCGCTTCTCGACGCTGTAATGCTTTCGATTTCCTCCACAATCTATCTCAGCACCCATTCCCGCGGCGGCTTAGTCTCGAACGTGCCGGAAAATTCACAATGCTTTTGGTAGGAGTGTACGGAAAAGTGATCGTGTAACTGTTGTTTTATGAGGTGCAAATTTGATGATTG
>JAPVRG010233671.1:688-26624 GCA_029783565.1 Rhagoletis cerasi | reverse complement strand
TCACTAAATTCCATTTAATTGACGATAAGTCTTACATTCAAGATTCAAACTACATAACGCACATTGAAATTTTGTATCGTCTACTTAGACCTAAAATTTCTAATGCGCAAGTGCAATCTCAAAAATTGTTTATAATGTCTAGTGTTAAAAATTTAAAATCGAAACATATCGAGACAAAGTCTATGAGTCTATGAAAAATCGTTTCGTTTGATAATTTCTTTGTGAAGCAGCACCCTACACGTGTAAGTATATATTACATTAATTAGTGGCATGTAAAGCAGGCATGCTCATTCAGTAACTCAATTGGCTCAGTTGGCTCACAACAACAACGCTGTGGCTCACTTTGGCTCACTTTGGCTCACTTCCAACAAACACAGAATTCGTTGAAGCACAACACGCAAAATGTTCACCGATAGAAATCGATCGACAATCACTGCTGCCTCGCGTTTGCTCGCAATTGCTCAGCTGTATGTTCGTATCATTGATTTGTTAGTTAGGGGTTAGGGGATTTTTTGCATTTCCTAGAAAAATGTTGTTGTAATTGATATTGACGTTGCTGTCGTTTGGCGCAGTAACTTAAATTTGTTGAGCACCCCTGATTAAAGTGCAGGCTCACGGTTTTTGGACCAATCTGTGAAGTTAAGTCTAACCAAAATTGATAAGGAACATTAAAAAAAACGAACGATTCAAACCGGTTTGCATTTGAGGAAAAGGCAGATTTTTTGATACAAGGGGATTTTTTCCCACTGTGCGGCGGCCAAGTAGATCCATGGCTCAATTTCTGTACCCAGCAACCTCGAAGTTTTTCTAACAGCAGTCACCTCTCGGCAGGCAATGGCAAACCTTCGAGTGCCTGTATTTCTACCATGAAAAAGCTTCTCATAAAAACCATCTGCCGTTCGGAGGTGACAACACAGTGAGGACAAATTGGAAATTATGTTTCAAAATTCTCTGCAGGTCGCAATTTGCATCATATTTCAGATTTAGAGATTTGTTGTGGCCGATTTTTGAATTTTTATTTGTTTATATAACATTTTTTTAGTGCAAGGTGCAGAGAAAGTAGAAATTTTGAGAAGATCAATTCTCTTGTTATAGTAACATAATAAAAACTAGTCGAAAATAATTAAAGGGTTCCCACAAAATGAAAAAAATTCGAATTAAAAAAAATTAACCAAAATTAGATACAATTTTAATTTTAATTTACAATAAATTGATTTTTAATAACTTTTTTTTGCTGACGATGCTAGACATTCCAATAAAAACAGTTCGAGCGCACTTTTTATAACATTTAAAATTTTTCTTGTGCAATTTTTTACGTTTTAATAATATATATTATAATTGTTTGCAACTAGGATTTATTATGTAATATTTATTAACAGGAACAGCAGAATAGATTTTCTTCAAAATTTCTGCTCTCTCTGCACTTTATACTAAAATACTTAATACAAATAAATAAAAATTCAAAAATCGGGCTCAAAAAATGTCATCTAAATCTCATCAGCTTTCATTAAAAAAAAGCTATTCAAATCGGATGCAAATTACGACCTGCAAAGAATTTCGAAACATAATTTCCAATTTTTCCTCACTGTGCGGCTTAAAACTGAAGTTCAAAAGACCATCTTATTACGTTTGTTTAAAAAGTACATATGTAGCTAAATATAAGCTAATGTGAGGCCTACGGCTAAATCCTTTTAACTTTTTTTGTAGTCTGCGTCAAATATTAAATTTTTAAGATTTTGCTATTAGTTTAAATAGAAAAAAGAAAAAAAATTTTGCTGTTTTCTCACTTTTATATTAAGTTAGTGAGGTTTGAAGTTTTGCAAATGATGAATTTCGTATAAAATAAAAACAAAAAATATAAATTATGAGAGCCTAGGTCAAATTTTTGGGGCCAACACACAGCAGACGGCCTCAACTATACTGCATTTACGTAAGTTCAACCGTCTGCCAATCACGGTGGATATGTCCAAATTTTAAATGACTAAAAAATGTTGCTGTTTTCAAATTACCAAAAATCATTGGTCAATTTTTAAGCTACCGAAAAAATTGTCCAGTTTTTAAATTTCCTAAATATGTATTAACAGTTTGAAGATTTCATTTCAATACCTCGTTCATTGAATATTGATTTTCTGTTGACTTTTGCCATCGGCTAAAGTGGCCTTGAACCCTGAATCTCAAACGTATACACACAAAAATATTTGCAATATCGCAGACGCTAATATCCTGTTAACATCTCCTGCCAACAGCAAACAGGATACTCAAAAGCCATTCAAAATCCAGCAAACAATTACGCAGTCAAGGCGAGCAAGCAACAGCAACTTGCCGGGCCGACGACAAGGCAACAAAGTAACCGAGCAGCCAACGAACATTGAACATTTTAAGAAAATTTATTGAGTTAAGCACATTTAATATGCACAAAATGCCTATAATTTTATGCGGACATTTGCACTTAGCAGTCGTTACAATAGTAAGTAAGCCGGCACACATGCAAGTACACATGTAAATATATATTATTTGAGTTAGTATTGGAATACGAAATTTGTGTAGTGACTACCCAGTACACATTGACTGCAGCAAATAACCGAGGGAAGTAGAAAGTGGCAAAAAAGGATACACCTGCTGAGTGCGGATACCCGAAGGTCCTCTCTGGCTGGCTATGTGCATATGTGCTGATAAATATGTACAAACATATATATATGTATGCCGTGTAAATGTTATGCGAAAATTAATGCAACAACACAATAGCCAACGCTTTATGTTACATGAATCTATGTACATACATATTTAAAATACATATTTGTGTATGTGTGTTTGTTGGTTTATGTGCCTTCAAAACAATGTGAGCGTGCTTGGCAGACATCCATTTCCCAGTCGGTTGCAGCAAAACAAAAAAAAAAATAAAAAATAAAAAAAAGAGAAAATAAAATATTTACAGCAAACCGACTAAAGTTAAATAAAAACAGCTACTAACGCCAAAACAACAATCATACTAAGTAAGAACAACAAAAGCAGGCAAAGAAACAAACAAAATAAAAATACAAAAAAATTGAATAAAAATACTTGGCAGGAAACTTAGTTAGTGGCACGGTGGTCGCCATCAATACATACAATGAAGGTGGCGGTGGCAGCGTCGGACGCGATTTCAGCAGCATTGGACAGTGACAAATATTAATGACAATTTTCATACCTTCAACATGGTGCTAGCGTACACATACACTCATTTATAAAAGAAACTCATACAAACACACGCGTCACAGAGAAAACTAAAATTGATTGAAGAACTTGGAGTCGTGGCCACTATGTAGCATGGAAGAGCTTCTATTTATGTATGTAGCTGCCTCACGTTTGCGTGTGCGACTCACATTCGTGGCTACTGTTCGATTACATGCTATTTTTGTTGTTGTTGTTTTTTCTATTTTTATTTATTCGTATTCAGGTGTTTGCACCTTAAATCCTTTTCTGCCCTCGACCATCAACTGCTGGACATTTTATAACCCTTTTATATAATTTATGTGGCGCAAGTTAAGACGTGCTAGAATTATTCACTGAGGCGCACGCACGCACACTCACACATATGTATGCATGCATTTATGCATGTTTGTTATGTGTGTTTCTTTCTTGTATTCTATGTCCGCTCATAAAATTCATTGAACACGCTTTTAATGAGTGACATTTGTTTCATTGATTTCACTTTAATTTATACATACAAGTATACATGTGTTCTTATACATATGTATGTACGTATGCATAGATGCGTGAGTGTTTTATTGGTTTTGGCACGTTAGGCGTTTCTGATTGAAGGCGTGTATTTAAAAAGGTGGCAGGCGTCGATGGATTTATGTGTATTGGGGAAATAAGGTGTGGGTGTATGTAAATCGATTGGTAGCTTCTTGTGTCTGAATGTGTGTAATATTTAGTGGTGTGTCCTATTTGCAGTAACTGGAAATCGAAGAGCTAAATGGCGCCAACCCTGTGCCAATGGCTGGAGGTAGATTTATTATTTAAAGTGAAGAAATTTTACTACGTATATGTATTATAACTCTACATCATATCATTAGACTAAAACCACTCATTTTGCTTTAATATCCTTTGTAACTAAATTGAAGCAGCTGAGCAGATTTTTTGATGTTTCAGCAAATTTCGAGCTAGTAGGAGGTATGCCCTGCGATCTATAGATCGATTATTCTTCCCCCACAATACACTTCGATTTGAATTCCTTCTGAAAGATCGAGGAAAATAGGTATAAAACTGTAGATAACACCGTGCGACAGTAAATTTTACCCACAAACAACTGAATACTCATGTAATCGCGAAACAAGGGGCCAAATATAGTAAAATTGCGTTTTTAGTTTTTCCTCGGACGTCCGGATTTTTTAAAGAACTTTAAAATTTCACGTCTTTGATTAATTCAAAAAATTATTTTGAAAATTCAGTGCAATATAGAATAACACCAAAATTCATAAAACATAAAGAATACTTTAAGTGCTTTATAAATCGAAAATTTGTATTAAAATGTCACTTTATAGAGCTCTTTAAACCTTTTTTATTTTTTATGAATAAGGCCATTACAAAATGGGCGTCAAATAAAAGAGAAAATTCTGTATAATTAAAAAAGATTAAATTATTTTAGTGCAGAAGGACGACTAGGTATTGAAATTGTTCCTTCAAAATTTTATTGCTGAATATCTTTGAAAATTTGCAATATTTATTTTTGAAAAAATTATATGTTAAAGACTAATATATGTACACACGACCACATCCTTAAATTTCGTCTTTCTAACTTCATTAGCATAGAAAAATAAAAATAATGAAATGGATATTCTCAATAACTATTCGTTCTTATTTTTTTAAAGAATTTTCTTTTCATTATATTCTCTGAAGAAATATGGAATACATTTAATGAGTATTAGAACTTTTTTAGAAGGGTTACAACACAGAAGCTCATTTCAACGCGCGTACAACAAAGTTAAGTGGGCCCAGGCAACCTGGCACACGATCGAGAATTCGATAGAGGAAACCTTCTGACATAAGGACTTCGCTGTGGGAACCTTTCTCGACATTGAGGGGCTTTAAAAAATGTCTTTTCGGGGCAATCATCAGACCTCTAAATAATATTGAGAAGGAAACCGACGTAGTTAAGCTAACATACAATGTCTAGTATATCTATATCTATACTGATTCTATAAAATTTGTTTGTTGGTGTTGCTTGATTTTTCCGATTGATTTACTTTGGAACGAAGTTCCGTCATCTAAACGAAGTTCCAACTAAACTTGACAATGGATGACGGAAATTCGTTCCAAAGTAAATCACGTATAAAATATATTCTATGGGGAATGTTTTTAACGCTAGGATCGAAAAATTCTGAACCGATTTTCTAATTTTTTTTCTTTTGTTAAAAAGAAGTCAATATATTCATAACTAAAAACCTTTCACAGGCTCGAGAGCGATTTCACTGAAATACTTATTTTTGTAAATCCTTCCCAGCCAAACACAAAATAAAATCTATTAGACTAATAATTCATTGTATAGAAATAGAAACGATCGTTTCAGAAATATTAAGGATTTTTAATATGACTACTACTTATTTTTATAAGATGAATTTTTGAAGTAAAAAATGGCTAGAAAAAAGCCACGAAGCTATACCCATAAAATTAAATGCTTAACCTAGCCTCAAAAATGCTAGCCTGGTAACACTGATTTGGACACGTATACGCAATGTTTACGCTCTTTAAGCATCTGCTTTCTCTCTCTGCCCATGCTTGCCCGTGTGAACTATGCGGTTGCTACAAGAAATGAAAAAATTATGAGGTAAAAGCATTCTCTCACATTTTGAAATCATATGGAATTGAAAATAAAAAAGGAAATGTCAAAAATGCGTAGACGACCTCTCAATGGTCTTATCTTACAGCATTTTTATTACGCACTAGCAATTACCCGACGTGGTTCGGTGCGCCTAAAACGTATTTTTCTGTTTTTACGTCCTCTCACTACATCCGAAACTCTTAGTTAATAATGTTTCGAAAGTATTTAGAAAGTAGGCTCACAAGAAAATATAAGATACCCCATGCGAGTCTTGTCCAAACTGCATGCATAGAGATAGAGTTAAGCTCTCTTGAATGCCTTAAATTGAGGAAATAGTGAAAGAGGAAACAGTGTCTCTTTACTATTGCAGGGGTAAATTGGTAGAAGATGGCGACGCTGTCCTAAGGTTATTTCCAGGCTCTAAGAAACCATAGTTAAGTCCCCATTGTTTTGGTACGGTCTGGTTGAAGCACTAGAGAGGACTACGCGACTTAAAAGCGCTGTAGTGGCTGCTCTCATTGCTTAATATAGCGCGAGTTCAGATAATAGATATGGTTGCAGCAAAAAGGGATGCGCTCAAACTTGGGGGAATAAGGTGCTTAGCTAATTCAGGATTTGGACAATCTAACATTCTTGCAGACTTCGACTTTAACTCTGATAACACTGTTCACTACGTGGCTAGACTGGTACCAATTAGCTATTTTTCCTGTCGTGAAATTTTACACGGATGGATCGGGGCATTTTGCTGTGAACTTTCTATCAACCTTAAATTTAGGCTTCCAGATTACTGTACTACTTTTCAGGCAGAGGAAGCTGTCTTTAAGAAAATAGTCGCTGCCTAATTTCGTGACGTCGGCAAGGAAGATAATTATCTAGCCAGGTGGCAATCAAGGCTCACCCACGGCGCGCTCAAAGCTAGTAGGAGTATGTGTGGCCTCTCTTTTCATCTTAGAGAGGTGATTATTTTCTCGGGTACAAAACCGCTGTTCTTTTAAATGTTTTTCCAATCAAAACACATTATATCTGGTTGATCTGTATTTTTTCTATTTAATTTTATTTTTTTAACATTTTTCTAATTTTAGCGCTAAGTGCACACTCATGTACAACCACGGATGAACATCGGTGTAGCATTTTTTTCGTTAACACGTAAGGGCTAATATGACTCATACGGGTCCCAGGCTACAGTTATTTTGCAGAAAACTGTGTTGTGGATGAGTTGGTCAGGAAGGACACACGCGAGTCGTTCTTACCGAGAAAAGTGAGAGGGGAGAGATGACCATCGTGTCTCAGCTAATTTTGAGCGGAAACCAGCTTAAGTATGTGCAAGTGCAAGGTGTAAAGTCCTAATTAGAAGACCGTTTCAATGCGACTTACATTTATTAAAAGTGAAACAATAGAACATGTATTAATAACAGAGTTGTTACATACATATGTAAAATATATTAAGCTTAATATATTATAAGAATGTACCTTTTTGGTTTTGTTATTTTATGGCCTAATAACAATTATATTCAACAATTTATTGAGCTTGAGGCCGTTTTTAATGAAAATTCTTGTGGAAAAAACAACAATTTACATTTTGGTATGTACAGTGTATACATGTATGTTATTTCAGAAAAATGAGATTCTGATATAGAAATCCACCTAAGACTTAGCTGTCACAGATGATGTTAATGCTGATCTTGTATACCGCTTGTTAGAAGAATTTACTATTGAATTGGAAAGATTAAATTAACTTAAGTGATGATAGCTAAGTTACAGATCAGTTCCAACATCCGAGAGTACTTTTTGTGAAAATTGCTGAGAGAGGGTATTGAATATACGCCGACGATATGTAGATGTCAAGATTAGGTTACTTAAGCTATGAACATTAATAAGCTAATGTTAACCACATATCACAAGGTGTATCCGACCGAAGTTGAATCGGAGGCGATCAAGAGATTTTTTAGGCTCACAAATCTGGAATTCACAATTTACAGGCCACGATCTGATTGGTACTAATCCGGTTACAATAAATACCAAATTAGATGGGATCTGTCGCAGGAGGATGCTGTGGTCCAGCCTTTGCGCGGCTACGGTTCAAACAGTTTGCATCGTATTTTAACTGTCCGTTGGTGCTGTCCGGAATTGAAATTTTCAGTTTGCGCAACTTCGTTCTTGGTACACAGCGGCGTTCGTAATTCTGCGACTGTCGTTTATGGTCCAAGGTTGCCCTTGTTTGGGGGAAACCACCTAAATCTAACATAAACTAACCTGCCACCTAAAGAAGCTTTAATTTTTGAAGTGAAACTTCTTAGGCGGCGGTATCGCAAAAATAGAGAGTGAAATTTTTGAAACTGAAAATGTCACATGAGTAAGAAGGAAGGTATAGCATAGAAAAAGGGAAAAAGAGAAAGAAAGCGACGTGTACACAAAGACACAAAGCGTGTAGATATGTCAGCACATATAATTCAAGCGAAGTGTCGTCGCTTTGCCGGTCACACCACTATGGAACCATACATACATATATATGTTCGTGTGTTTGCACGTGTGTTAACCCTTTCAGAACATCTTTTTATTGCGTAATAAAAAATCTGAAATTTTACAGAATACCTTAAATTGACTTCCTCATCAACAACAACGTTTCATTTTTTCGAATTTTTCGGCAGAAATATTTTATTTCGGATGTTGCCATATGGCAACAAAATTCGTTGAAGATATAGAAATAGCTGGATTTTCATGCCTTCAGGTACAAACATTTTAATTTATTTTATTTCAGTTAATGGTTAAATACTCATTACCTGGACATAAATATAATGTATTTACATCAATTAAATATAATACTAAATATGTATGTATTCCTAAGCTTGAATTGAACTGGTAATGAAACTTCAATTTTTGTATATGTTTAGAACTGAAAATCTTTATATAAACGAAAATTAACTTACAAGGATATATTCATTTCCGATTCATTAAATTTAAAAATAGTTATAAATGATAATAATCACAAATAACAGAACGAAAATAAAATCAATATTTCCGGTACCCTTAATATATGTAATTGAGTTCGAAAACACTTAATGGTTCGTGGTACCCACCTTTCGGAGAATAAAATTTTCAGAAAAATATTCCCAAATATATTCCACAGGCAGTTTTATGTTTTCATCTGAGTAAATCTGAGACAAAGTTGCCTCTGGAGTAGTCCATGGTATCTTTTTCCATCGAAGGCCATATGGTTTTTTCGAAAAAAAAAAAACATTAAACTTGATATTTAAAAAAGGATCTATGCTGAGTCTCTTTCGCTTCACCTATACTTCGTTTTTATCAACGTCAATATTTGAAATTTTTATTTCATTTCGAACTTTTTCGACTTTTATATTTACTAGATGAAATTAATGAACCTTCAGTAACTCTAAAAGTTTAAGGGCACAATAGACCTAAGGTCGCAGTGCACATCCTCCAATAAATCTAACTCTAAAAGCTATTGGACATCAATGATATTAAAGTTATGAATATTCAGATTTCATAAATGTTCATTTTCACTTTTTTTTTCAAATTCATTATGCAAGTCATTTCTAATTTCTGTCGGTCCCCGATAACGGATATATCAGAGTCTTCAAAGTCAATCAGAATTTTTTCAATATCAGTGTCTTTGATTTAACGCGACATTGCTACAAGAATTATTAATAATATATAATATTTTTGGCGCTTACTCTATTGCTAAGTGTTTGGCTGAGCTTCTCAAATTTGTGGTGCGCTTCCTGCTGTTGCCACGCAAAGGAATTACCTACAATTTTCCGCCGCCTTCGAACGGCGAATGGGGTTTATGAGAAGCTTTTTCCAATGCAGAAATATACTCAGAGGTTTGCCATAGCCTGCCGAGGGGTAACCGCTGTTAGAAAAAACTTTTTCTAAATTAAAAGTTGTTCGGACCAGGGACCGAACCGAGGTCAAAAAAAAGTATATTCGCTACGAAATTTATGTGCAAATGTACGTTGTAAATGCTTAGCGGCTATGCTAATTTTTTAAAGTTTTAGCACCTTAAGAGGCAAATGTTGCCACATGGTAACATAGCAACTTTAAATAATCCTTGCGTCTAATTCAGAGGTTAATAACAAAAAAATTTAATGCGAAACGCTAAATGGAACGATTATTTGTTGATTCTCATCAAACAGTTTTTAATAAATTATGAAACTTTTCACTGAGCTGTATGTATATTTGTACGTGAGATAAGCCAGCCAATACGCGATTGTGTGTTTATGTGAGATGTAGCCATTGAATCGATGTTAAGGTGCCCTCAAACAGACACGGTGCGGTACAATATCGTACGATTTACGTTGCTTTATACCATTGCTGTACTTAGGAAAACCGCGCCTGTTTGTGACGGCCTTTACTCGTGGTAATAGTTGCATTTTTGTACGCACTATCCAGTAAAAACCAGTAACAGGTTGTACCAGGGACCGAACCTGTCACTGAAAAATCCACTATGAAGGAAAAGTTCTACAAGTAAGTGCAATATACATATAAATTTTTTTTTTGCACCGAAAATCAAGTTTGACAGTAAATTTTTTATATTATATATTTTAAGATTTTCTCTCTGCTTCCCACAATAAATCTCACTTACTCTTAATTTTTCCGAATATTTTAAGAAGTTTCACTTCTATCACGTGTATGGTGCTACACGCGTGTTTCTTTTAATATTTCCGCAATGCGGCATCTTTGTTGATATTTATAGAGCGTTTTAAAGAAGGAAAACTGATGAAATAATCAAACGAAACAAGTTACAAAAAGACGTGTTTTTTTTTGAAAAATTTTAATTTAAGAACATTTAAAAATACTGCTCTAAAGTTTCCTATTAAAAAACGATAAAGTTAAATTTTTTAGTAGCATGTTACAATGCGATAAGTAAACTACATATATTGACTTGAAGAAAAATTATCAATCTCTTATTTAGAAACACCTGTTGTTTTCTGCCAAATCTCCTACTAATAAATTACTTTTTGCTGTATAACAACTTATCGAAAAAGTGCAATAAATTCATTACTTAAACTACATTGCATTAACAGCTCAAAGTTTTTTCATTATAAAAGCGGCACACCCCTTCAACTAAAAAAAGCATGTGTTTCCTAAATTACATATACAAAACTGCCAAAAGTGCAACGGTGCGCGCTTAAGTGGGGCAAATATAAGAAAAACAAATCCAGCAAAAGAGCAGAAAAAAACAAACAAAAAATTATAATAACAACATTTTCAAGCAAGAGAGGCAGGAGAATTAAAAATAAAAAAGACACCAACAACTAAGGCAACAGCAGCAACAGCTAAGCGACCAAATGCAAACCGTAAAATTTTAGCCCTGTCATAACATGCCACGCAGCGCCAGCAATGCAGCATAACGAATGCGTCGGCCAACCTCCACCAATATCGTTAATTTTTAATTGATCTTTTATAATGTGGCATTATTGAGTTTTATTCCGCTGCTGCTTGTGTCTTACCGTCAACTTTTTTTGTTGTTAATTCTTATTTTAATTCTTAACCTTCATTTTTGCGGGTTTTCAATCCGTAACGCAAATTTTTTTTTGTTAGTTTTTGCAGGAATTTTTCCCTGAGGATCAACGCAAGAGAATTAATATTTTTTCTACAATAAATATTTATTTTTTTTTACCTCGATTCTTGTACGCCTTTGACGAACTGTTGTCTTAACAAGATCTAGCGTCAGCAGTTCGCATGTTCGTTCCGCAGTCTGCTCATCACTTTTAGCACTCTGTCGCTGAAATATTGACAGACGCATTTCAATGGCGCAAAATTCAGTAGGCAAGCACCAATACAACCTGGCGATATTAAAGACTTCACATCTTCTCTTACTCGTAGTTGTCAGCTTGTGTGCGCTTTTTGGCGCAATAACGCCCCACATATTGCAGCGGACAGCCTTGCTCTCACTGACTGCCGGCGTTTTGCGGGCAACGAACCTATTTTCATGTTTATAAAGCCCCTACGATTTTTTTTTTTTTAATATTTTAACTTTTATTTTTCTTATATTAAAGATTTTTGATTTTAATTCGATTCAACCTGTTCAGGCGATCGCGCAGGCACTGATCGTGAATTTTTGATTTATTATCGCTTTGCGCACACTGTGTACTGCACTGGGACTTGGGGAATCCTTTGACGTTGCTGCTCTTCTTAAACACACCTTTTCCAGATTTTGTTGCTCATTGCGTTATTCAGCATATTCTGATTAAGTGCGCGCTATTGATGAGCTTCAATTTTTATTTTTATTTGTTTTTTTTCGTTTGCTTCGTTTTCTTCTTTTCTGGCTGACTCTTAATGCTGGCAGTTAATTTTTGGCGTTACTGCCCACATGTGGCCTGCCGTTTCTACTTAATATTATTCGATGCTTAAGAGCCTCTGCCCAAATATTCCCACGGTTTTTAAGTGCAAGCCAACGAGAAAGTAAGCGTCTCTCTCACATATGGCGTGCCGCGCCGCTTGAAATGTGTTAATTTCAAGTTTAATTTGCTGCTAAATCGAAGTTAAGCGACACATCGCGCTAAGCGTGCGTGGTATAGCACGTTCGCAGGTATGTTTGATGCTATTTGCAAAAATCAGACAGGTATGCGCAAATCAAAACACATTTGAGAGATAAAATTTTGTAGTCGTATAATTCATAAATCATTTTAACTTTATTCCAAAGAGTTTGTGCTGCTTTATTCCCCTGCTGCTTACATTTCTAAATGCCTACGAGCATAAGTATACCACAAGCTTGTGTGGAGTCATTCAGCGCGCGTTCGCAGCTTAAGTCTTTTGTTTCCGCCTCGAATCACAATTCAAATGCTTTTAGAAATGTTGCGCTCTAACAACGCGCCGCGCGTGATAAGACAAAATTTGTTATGATTTCACGCAAAGTAACAACTCTTTTAACACATACCTGCGGTAATAGCAACAACAAACGTTTTGAGGAGCAAAACAAAAATCAAAGATGAAATAAAAATCATTGTAATGATACGGAAAAATTATTGATTGGCTTGCTCGCACTTGCCATTGATCGAACGCGCTGCTAAGTAAGCAAATAAACAAATAAGTAAATGAGAAAATGTTTTTTAAGGCATTAAAATATACCTAATTGTGTATGTATGTATGTGTATATTCTATGAGCATCACATGAGTTGTTAGAAAACATTTGAGGGCAAGTGCGCTGCACTCCGTAAGGCATGATATTTCAAATTTTATTCACAACTCACTTGATATATTTTTAAGTTTCTTGACTTATGTTTAGAAGCAAAGGAGGCGCACGAAACGCAGCTGGAGTGCTTTTTTGGTTGAAATACTTTAATGTGGCCTTTTATGCAGATTAGGTAGATAACCTATGTAGAACAGTGGGGGTATAGGAAAAGCACGTGTTTAATTAACGCCTAAGCAAAGCATGTAGATACAAACAACTACATTATTCCGACTAAGACTGTGATGAGTTTTAATAAAAAGGAGTAACTGATTCCATATATTATATTACAGATGATCGGAAAAAATAAAAGTCCAAAATTAAAATAAAAAATAACGGTTAAAAATAATCGAAAAAATCTAAATTTAAAGAATATTCTTGACCTTAAAAATGAAAACCAAAAAATAACGGTTTTTCACCCAGTCGGAAATGCAACTACTTTAAAAGCAATTTAAAAAGTACTTTTTTGCGAACTACAAGTGGTTGGAATTCTTCCTTTTTTCATATAAGCAACTATCTTTATTAACATGGCGATGTCCTAGGAGCATGTCAATTGTCCGACTCTGCATATGATTTCAACTACTTTAAAATGCATTTGGTTTAGGAAACTTTAAAATGAATATTTTTCGCTTGAATACGTATTCGTTCTGCACTTCACAGATGCTTTTTCATAATTCGGAGACACAAAGAAAAATTCTTATTATCATTTTAGCATTTTGCCTCTGACGTCATTCGAACCCGTACCTTCTGGAAGCCAACAAATTACAGTAAGCAGCTCTGCACACTCAGCCACAGCCAGACATGCAAATATGTTTTCAAATGTTCGCTTTGAATTACGATGAGCAAATCAATACTCCGACTCTGCATATGATTTAAACTACTTCCAAATCCATTTGGCTTAAAAGTAGTTTGTTTCCAACTACTTTCTTAATTGATGGTTCATTGGGCATTTGTTCCAAAGTAATTTTTCAACTAGTTGTTTAAAGAAAAAATCACTTCCTTCCGACAGGGCAGCGATTGAAAAATAAAAATTGGAAATTAAATGAACAAAGAATTTACAACATGGTGCACCGTGCACCGTGCGACAAAAATCAAAAAATTTCGAAACACACGAAACAATCAATATACTACCAAAACTGGGAGTTAAATATAATAAAGCTGCATTTTTATTGTTTCTCTTTGACGTCAAGAAATTTTTTTGGATTTTAAAATTTCGAAAATATGATTAATTCAAAAAATTATTTAAACAATTAAGAGCAATGTAGAATAATATTATGGATACCAAATGAAAGTGAAAATCATGTGGAATTAAAAAAATGGTTTTTGGTTCACAAGGACGAGTTGGTATTGAAAATGCCCTTTTAAATATTCTGATTTTTTAAGCTTATAACGTTAGAAAGACGAAAGATAAAAGTCTTTAACACATAATTTTTTTAAAAATAATTATTTGAAATTTTCAACGATATTAAAAGATGAAATTTTAAAAGGATATTTTCAATACTCATTCGCTCTTGAGCGCCAAAAAAAATAATTTTTTTTCATTTATACACAATGTTTAGGCCTCCAATCTAAAGCAAAAAAACTAAAGGGCGAACAACCCTAATGTGGAATTGCATTTATGTGCAACCAATGCACACACACACATAAGTGAAATGACTAATGCTAAGCCGTTAGCATATACATACATATACTATTCTCCCGTTTAAATATAGAACTTCGTTAAGTTTGTTGCTTGGGGGTTAAACTTAATTTTGTAAGAATTTGCGCGGTCACTTCTAGCGAGAACTCGAGGATCAACAGACGATTGCCAGCCACCACCCCTGCTATTTACCAAGGTAATATTGTAAGCCGAAATCATTTTTATACTGTACCGAATTCGCATTTGTCGCACGGTGTTATCAAACGAAGTGTTTTGGATGTAGTTAGAGAGATCATGCCGGGTATTTGCTACTTTTAATTAAAAGCAACAAAATTTCATTAAAAAGAGTCTCTAAATTAATGACAGATATATTACTTGTTTTCGAAATATGATTTATAACTTCTGTACAATAATTGCTACTCCGATCTCTTGGTAACCGGCAGCCGGCACAAAATATATCTGCGAAGTCGGGCGCCGAATTGTGTGAAAGCGTTAATAGCTACACATAAACTTTGTGCCACCAAACCGACTGAAGGTTAACTAAAAACCGGGGTGTGTAAAACAATACTAAAGCTTTATATTTATTTTATAATATTGCCATATTGAGTTGAAGGCCGTTGACATTAAGCCTTTTTTAGAGAAAAAAATAACACGTTTGCATTACGAAAATATCGGCACTTAATCTACAATTACTATATTTTACAAAAATACCTACTTAGCTTTATCATACCGATGGGCTATCTGTAAGCTTTCAAAGATCTGAAGAGCTTACAAGTACATAAAATTCTTCAATAATTCTTTCATGTCAGAAAGCTATCTATATATTTGGAAACAATGCGAACTTTCATTAATTTTACATACTTAATTAAATTACTGTTAACACTTTAAAATATTTTACTTAGGGTCGATTTCATAATAAAATTAAAGAATCTTTTAAATTTAACGGATGCTTTATTTTACCGATCGATTTCATAAAGCCATTTTAAAGTTAGGGGTGCCTTTAAGAGACACAGTATATTTAAATGGCACTTTAACTAGAAGGAAACTTTTCATTATGAAATCGACCCTTACATACAAACCCGCGAAACCCGAATAGTACGATTTCGCTTCGAAAGCGATTGGAGTAAATTTAGGAAAAGCATAACAGCTCGGTTTCAGTTTTAAGCTGAGGAGGAACAGGCTGGCCTTTCACACGCGAATCCGAGAATGATTAAAAAAGAAGATTTCTTTCCATTTGAATTCAAAATAGTGCCAGCCAAACTAAAAGCTGAAAAAACCTTTAAATGTAGCATTTAGTATTGAAATTTCACTGCAAATCAAGCTCGGAGACAAAATTTGGAATTTAACTGCAACTCAATGGATAGAGCTGGGAGACAAAATTTACCAAAACCTCAGCAGTTTAAAGTTAAAACTGTCATAAAGCTATTTGGATATTGCAATGATTTGCATTTTCCGTTCATTTATAAATAAAAGACAAAAACCAAATTAAGTAATAACGCTAAATGAACGTTTATTACAAAAAATTAACTATGTGAAAACTGCAAGCACAAACGATAAAGTAAAATTGTTGTTGGCAATATTCATATGTACATTGTAGGTTCGCAGCTGCGTTAGCATTTGCCGCAAAATGTTGGCGGTGACGCCTTTTTATAGTTTTTTTTTCCTTCTGAAATCTTGTAATGCTTTATTGTTTATGGCTGTAGCAAATTATTCCTAACGCTTTCAGCATAAGTCACGAGTTTAATTTGCTTGCTGAGTTGTAGTAATTTATGAGATTTGAAAAGAAAAAAAAAAAACGCAGAAATGTAAATATACACACACGCATGTACATATATTCGTACAAAGAATAAACAAAATTTACAGACGTCGTTTTGTAAATTATAAACAATTTAAGATGCGCTAGAGAAATCAAATAAGCATATGTGCCATTGAATGTGCGGACGACTGTTAAACGCTCTCAAGCAAAATTATATCATTGACTAGCGGGAGGTTTCATAAATACGCGCATTTCAAGGCACTCAATTATTTGAGCATGGATTTTAATTTTGCAATTACAATTTTGAAAATATTCCTTTTCAAATAATGGTTTTTATAAGTAAAATACAAAATATTTTGACACATTTATAAAAAAAATATTGAAGCTGAAATTCTTCTTGCGAAAATGATATTGTTTTATTAAGTGCAAATTTATATGAGTTTTGATTTTTATAAGTAAAATAAAAAATGTTTTGAAATTCAAACTTATAAAAAAGTTAAAAACTAAAAATTTCATTTTTTTGAAATGCGATATTTTTTTGGTAAAGATTTAATTGAACAATATGTTTAAATACAAATCAAAACGAAAAAAATTAAAAATTTCATTTTTTTTTTTGAAAAATGATATTCGGGTAGGTTCTGCTATTCACTTCCAAGTGAATTTCAAACAGAGTCACTTTGAATTCAAATAGGAAGGTGTTGAAATTAACTCGGAAGTAAATTGCAGAATCTGCTTGATTATTTTGTTTGGTTTAAATTTAATTGTGTAATATTTTTTTTAAGTAAAAAAAAGTGTATTAAAATACAAATTTATGAAAAATTTAAAATTAACGTTTGTTTATGATATTGTTTTGTTTGGTATTGATTTAATTGTATAATGATTTTTATAAGTAAAATAAAAATGGCTTTAAAATCCAAATTTATAAATTTATATAAATAAATGAAGGTTTTGAAATACAAATTAATAAAAAAATCTTTCTTGAAAAATAATATTGTTTCATTTAGTATACATTTTATTGAATAATGATTTTTATATATTTTTTCAAGCTTTTATTAAGTTTAACCTGTCTGTAATCAAATTTTGCAATCAATTTTCAACCAACTTCCCGATGAGCTAGAGACTTGAAACTTCCCACTTAGCTCGGAACCCGATGACAATGCAATATGAAAGATGAATTAATCAGCTAGGAGGCGCAAGTGTCGGAATATTGGAAATCCCTATGGTCCTATGTTGTTCATATTTGGAATGTATATTATTATTGAAAAGGAATAGCTTCACATACAATTTTTCCCGATAGGTGGCGCCCGTATTTACGGTCCGATTTGGTTCGTATTTGAAAATTATATTACTTAAATGGAAAGAAGTAACTCCGCAAAAGGTCTAGCCTGATAGGTGGTGAGGGGTCGATATAATTTAACGTTTTAGTTATTTTTTTATTAACTAATAAAAGCTTGTCTTAAAAAAAGTATTTTTTATCACTTTTATGTATTTCATGAAAACTAAATTAGATCAAGATTTTTATAAGTAGAAAAAAAAATGTTTTGAAATACAAATTAAAAAAAATAAAAATTAAAATTTTTTTTTTGAAAAATGATAATTAAAATACATTCATTTATACATGTATGTATGTAAGTGTCAAAAACCGAGTTTTTGCAGAAATGTAAATTCATTGCGGATTCAGTTAGAATACCCTTCTAGTAGAAATGTTTGCTCGGGAAGATTTTTGCTTAAGGCGACAAACCCCTAGAAATGGGCGTGGCAGTTTTAGGACTAAAGTTAACTAAACCCAGATTTTATTGTGGTTTTCGGCAGAATATCGCTTCGTTGACAACATTAGTCCCGCAACTTTTTTTTTAAATCGAAGAATATTCTACACAGAAATGGGCGTGGAAATTTTAGGACCCTTAACTATACAGATTAGCAAGCAAAGGTTTTGCTTTTTATTAAAAGTAAGTTTAGAACATATGTAACTCTAAAAATAGACACAAGAAAACCCACTCTCTTGTTGTTTCATCTCCAATAATTGTCCGTATATCTCAAAGTCATAAGTTACATTAAGTTGCATAGGTATCCTAGACCCGCGGTGGTAGTTTTTTTACTCACCTGGGACAAATACACCGATATATAGTCCCGAAGAACGGTTCCGCGGTACTGACGGATGCAGAGAAAAGGTACATAAACGAACAAGTTAATACGAAACTCGGTTCGAAGATATCTACGATTTTTAATTCCACGGGGTATGTGAGACGTATGGTAGGTGGTTAAGAGTTAAAAAACGTATATTTAATTACGGATTTCGGCAGAATATCTATCTACGAACAATGTTTGTTCCGCTACTTTTTTTTTGTATGTAAGACAAAAAGTCTTATTTTGAAGTTATCGCAAATGCGTATTCAAGCAATTTTTTTACAAGCTACAGAATCAAGGAGGGATTAAACTGACCATGCAAATCAAATGCTCTGCACATTCTCATCAGCGGCATTGTCTTGTTGAAGATATGAGTGTTACAGTGAAGGACTATTTTCGAAAATGGACTATACACATTTTTGTTTCTGAGCAGTGCCGGGAATTCTTCTTAGTAAGTTCTCAGGACCATGCGGATTTTTAAAGTTCATTTTCTGACTAATTTGATACACAAAAAAATTAAAAAATAAAAGAATTTTTAGGAGTCGGCCACACGTTCCGAAAGTGTCCAAAAACTGCAATTTTCTTATAAAGACTTTTTATTTTCCATCATATTGCCTACAGTGTTTGTAATCTTTGCTTGACCATACGAGTTTTAAAACCCGGTTTTAATATGTTTTAGAAAAGAACGGATTCGAATTTCGCGGTTTTAAAGTTTTACCGTTCTTGAGCTACACATCCCCTAAATGTGAACAATATGTCTAATGTTTGGAAACCACCAGTGTTGCCAGAACAATTTTGTTAAAATCTTCCAAGTTATGATAAAATCTTCGAAAAACCATAAAAAGATTACAGGAAATGGAAAAAAAATATTTTTTTTCTAAAATATTTTTATTGAAGATTTTAGAACAAAAAAACTTAAATTTTTTTATTAACAATTTATTTATTATACAAACCATAACGCATTTAATCCAGCTTTTTACGAATATTTGTTTTGTTCAAGTTTATTTGAGGAAAAACTCTTTCCGGATCTGTGCATTCATCCTCTTTTTTATGCAGTAACCACATCAATTTTATCATCTTTAAATCATATGCCGCGTTGGGCGTTGTTCGTCGAAATAGTTATAACTACACAGATCCCTACAATCTGAAATTACCCTACATATCCTTTGTCCGTTCAAAGCCGGAGTAGGCTGCATTCATCTGGAGACCTCAACGTAATAGTAATAGAATTGAGCGTATTCAAAAGGTTTTCGCGGTGATATCGATTGCCCCGCATTACTGCTTGCTATTCTATTTGTTATTCTTATTCTTATTATTATTCTTATTCTTATTCTTATTCTTATTCTTATTCTTATGCAGTGCAAAGTATGCATAACTGAGCTTTAAGTTTGAGTTCCGATTGCTTAACGAAAAATTTTGTATGTGAAAGCAACAACAAAGTTAGCTAGCAAGGATGGACGATGGCGGATTTGGTTGTACCTCATTGAGTTCGTTATAAAAATATAGTTTTTTCTTTCACTAAATGTCTATTAAATCTTTCACAAAAACTTGGTAAATTCTGACAGATTTAACTCAATTTCTAAATTATCAAAATGCATTCTCGCACCAGAAACAGTTGCTGGAAAATTTGTTGAATCCCCTTTTTGTAGTTCTTTCAAAATAGCTTCATTGCCTTGACCGCGAGCCATCAACAATTTGGTTTTTTTTTATCTTTTTTATATCGCTTCCTCTTCGTTGACCAACTAACGAAAACATAAATTTAAAACTTTTCCGCGAAAAAAATTTAGAACTTTGCACATTCACAAATCGCTAGCATTGCTGACGGACAGTAAGCCTTAGGGTTCAGGGCGCCGAAGTTAAAAAAAAAAACAAAAACAAAAAATTGCAAGCTTGCTTAGAACGTTGTTTTCGCTGGCATCTTTACATTTTTTGTATTCAAACTCCCACACGGACACACACACATACAATTCAAAAGCCGTCTCGAAGCGAGTCAAGGTGAGCGCACAGTTCACCTCCAAGTCATGCTAAAAATCAATTGTTCACGCAAATACCGACAAGCGTGCTGCCTGCCTACAGCCAATTTCCGCCCCAAAAGCCCTAAACACATGAAAAAAAACCAAAAATTTTACGAAAATGAAATAACATCACACTGGCGACTACATACTTATGCGAGTGCGCATACGAGTTTGTATGAATGTGCCATATAAAATACTCTCGCTTTTCTTTTCATGCGGCAGCACCGCGCACAGTTAAGGTTGACTCGTGTTAAGTGTAATTAGAATTCACCTCTAAATTATTCTAAGCGTAGCTAAGCTACATACAAAGCTGAATATGTAAGTGGCTAAGGCCAGAAGTTAGGTCAGAGATGTGGATAAAGGTAAAGCGTCCGCGGCGCCGGACGTTAATGCTTTTTTTGAATTTTTTTCTCTTTCTCACCAGAAATTAAGTGAGGAAATCGCCGCAGCAAATATAAAACATAAATAAAACAAAACATTGCTTCGTAAAAATAAAGAAAAAGCAAAAATTTTAACGGGAAAATTGCATTCTTTTTTGCTTCATAATTAAACGCAATTATTGAACTACTCGCTGGGCGCCTTTACAGTGTTGCCATGGCGCTGCATACAAACACACGCTTGCATACCTTTGAATTGTTCATATGCAAAATAAATTGTATACATACACACATACGTACATATATATATATATATATATACTGAATAGCAACAACAGGCAATGCTGTTGCAACACAATGCCACACAGAACAGAACAATGCGAATATTTGTTGCCAATTTTTTCGATTCTTTTTTAATTTATGTGTTTTAGCCTTAAGTTAAAATATGTACGTAAGACTGAATAGTAAGCAACAATGTACATATGTTAGGCTTATTCGTAAGAGGGTCGCGCGCCATACACTTATTTTTTTGTTTGCCAATGTTCAGGGCTGCATTTTCAAAAACAGGTATTTAAATATTATGTTTTGTGCTTTCAACATTTCATAGTGAATATTTGAAAAGTAGGGGCAGCTACAAGTATGTGTAGCCCCAGGTGTGATTGTTGAGAGATCAGAAAACTATATCCACATATTTTTGGTTACTTAAACAAATTAAAAAAAGTTTGGCAAATAAAATTATTGTGGAGCTTTGAATTGAGCGTTTAAGCAGCCGTTCGAAAATCTTTGCAGTCTGATCAAGAAATTTCAAGGGAAATTATCTGAGATTACTTGTAAACATATTTTTGATAGAGCTCTGTTAAATACGAGTTCTGAATATTATTTTGAAAGGAACAAAGTGTGTTTTGTTTTAGAAAGTACTGTATTGAGCTTTCGCACGATAAGGAATTTGCTTTGTGAGCTTTCGAATGAATTGAATACAGCCTCAGTTGCGAATTTAAGAGTGAGCAGAAAGTGAAAGCTCGTAAAAGCATTTATCGTCTCTCAACTTTAAAAGATTTTCCAGAAACACATGCCGGCTTAAAAAGAAATGACTTTCATTCATATTGATGCTGGTATGAAAGCTGTTCGGGAAACTTTAAAAGGAAAACTTTTAAATAGAAAATAATAGTACAAGGTTCACGTTCTGAGAGTTAAGTTTTTCAAGCTTTTGAATTAATTGCAGGCTGAAAAGTGGATAGAGGTATGTATACGTATTAATGTGCTTTCAACAGTCGTAACTATACACAGAATATCAATCAAAATTTTAACAAAGGAAACAATCATGTTTAATAATGCTAGAAGATGTATGCGTACAGTCGCAGTTGAAAATAGTAGAGTGAAAGGAAGTATAAATATAGTGAAAGCTCATAAAAGCTTATATAAGTCGTTTAGCTTTATAAGCTTTTCGAGAAAAAAGCCCAGCTTACGAAATGACGTACATGCATTCATATTAAAGTTAGTTTCGAAGCTGTTGAGCATATGTATGTGAAAGCTTTTAAAAATGTGAAAGCTTTTAAACAGAAAGTGTTATTTAAAATTAAGGTTTTAAAATAAGAATGATATGGTGAATAAATGGTGTACTTATGTTTTAGAAGGTGGCCTTTGAGTCCTATCACTGAGTTAAACATGCTTTCCTCAGGGTTTTAAAATTTTAAAATTTACTCTCTTGGGCATGAAAATCCGATAATACATTTGAGATGAAAATAATCTATAATTCTTCCTTAATATTTCTTAGGTATTGATAAAAACTGAAATCATGCCTGCTGTTTTTGGAATTTTTCGGGACGTTTCAATACTTTTTTGCAAGTTTTCCGCAAATATTTTCGGTATTTTTTGGGGATTTTCTGAGGACCTCGAATATTTAAGGATCCAATGGAACCTCAAAACTTAACTTTTTGTGAATGCCTTATAAATAAAGAGCAGGAATTATCTATTTTCGTAGGAAGTTTTTGGCAACATTTTGAGGTTTTCAGTAGACTTTTCAGACTGAACGGGATGAATATCTTAAAAATAACAAGTAAAAAATTGTCGGTTCTTCTTGCTCTAAATATTAAAAGTCTTTAGTTTATTGAACATCTGTTGATCATTGGCTTTTTTGCAATTTCTATAAACAATTAAAAAATTAACTAATCTGTTTTAAGTACAAATAATTAAGGTGTTTAACTAAAAATTTAGGGCATTGCATTTCAAGAAATTTGTATTGATCCTAGTTTTTCAGCATATTCCTTATTTCTACACTTACAAATAGCTCAACAGCTGACTAACTCAGTTACCGTAAAACTCTATGTACATGCTCAAGAAAAATATATGGAAGAATTGCATACATATGTATACATATACACCACTAAATAGCGACCACACGGATGTGGAACAGTTGGATTTGCTGCTTCAAGACTTGTTAGTTAAGTTCGGCTTTTTATTCTAATTTTCATTGAACTTATTTTTATATTCCAGCTTTAGTTTTTTGTCGCGCTTTTGTATTCTTGATGTATTCCATTTTTTCTTGCCTTTTTTTAATTTTAAGTTCAGTTGCAACAAAGTGCCGACTCGCTTTTCTTTTACCGATACTCTGGGCTTTTATGTTAAACATTTAAATCAATACAATACCCGTCAAATATGTAGTCAGTTTGACCATTCATTCGCTCGTTTGGTGGCTGTTGGTTGGCGGTTTTGTAGGGTCCAGCAGAAGACAACTGGATGCCTGAATTGCTGCCACCCAGAGTCTACAAGCTTTTTTTTTTAAATACGTATATAAAAGCGCAAATGTGTTTGTGTGTATGTATGTACATATTTATGCTGAACAGCTAAACAATTGAATTGCATATCAAATTGACTTAACGACCTGACAGTGGTGTGGGCATTGATGTGGAGCATCCTGTTGTGGCGCACAATACACTTGCGCTCGCTGCATAAATACACACATGCACATCTGCAACAGTGACAGTCACTTGGTGGCAATTGCAACTGGCAACTGCCGCTGAGTAGGTACTGCGCGGCTAAGTGCAGCTGGGCATAGCAGCGGCTGTTGCTAATGATGTATGGAAAAGTGCAGTGGCAACAAAAGAAGAGAGGAAAGTGGAGGAAAGGAGTGGATAGGCGCACATACATCGATTGCTGCGCTGTGTATAAACTTACACACATGGCTTAATTTACATACAAAAAGAGTGGAAACCTTCTTTCAAAACAATTAAGCGCCTACTCCTTGCTGCTACGTCACCGCTCTTCCTTTTCATTCGTGGCATTCCAATGCACATAAAAATCACAGCATAAATTTTAATTTGTTGCATATTTTGTCAACAGCATTAAAAATGTCAACAAAAATCAACAAACCCTAAATATCCAGCTGTGAATTTCTTGGGAATTCCCTCATAAGCATAATGCGGGCAGCATCAGCAACGAATGGGACGACAAACGAATGTTCAGCAGACGACAGTGAAGATGCTGACAGAGTGCAGGCGGAGAAGATAGATACCAATGCAGAGAAGGAAGATGAGAAGTACAGAATAATATGTATGTATGTACAGTGACGCCAACGCCAACGCACATGCGCACCAGTCAACGATGCAGAAGGTATGTCTTGTATTTTTTTGTTTTTTGTTTTTGTAACTCAATGTTAATGTAATGCAATCAAATGCATGCCAATAACATGGAAATCAACGCTTCGAGGGTTTTATTGAATACATTAACGTAAATTAATAAATATGTAGGTATATACATAGGCCTAAACATATTAATACATTTTTTTTCCTCGCCTGCTAACTAAGGTGGGAAAATGTACCTCCTGCTTCGTTGTTACCTCGCTCATCCGACTGCAGCGTGAAGCTGTTGAGTGTTGGCTAACGCCCGTACAATAAAATACGCGCATATAAATATGTACATTAGACCATATCAGAAAAAAAATCGCCCTACACTCCCGAGTCTAAAGTATTTTTGCAAGGCAATTTCGAAAATTTTTTTTGGTCGAACGTAGGGGTGGTCTTTGTAACCGACTTCAAAAAAGAAGGAGGTTGTCAATTCGTCGGAATATTTTTTTTATGTATGTTACCGGATAACTTTGGACCACGTGAACCTTTTTCTATAATTTTTTTTATCGGAACGGTGGTATCTCAAGGGTGGTCCTATATTAATTTGAGTTATTTCCGATTATTGGATCATGAAGAAATCAACGGTACTACTAAATTTTTATTTGAGAATTGAAGTCGGTTGTATTATTTGCTTATTACATTTTTACATTTTTCGTCATTACTGAAAGTTTGATATGTCTGTGTTCTACATAGCCTCGAGAATAAAATTTTTTTTGTTTCAAAGTTCATTGATCTCAAGTACCCCGTTCTAGTACTTACCCACCAGATCTCAGTTTGTACCACCCTAACGTACCAACAGTAAATTGAAGCTCGCCAAATATCATTTTTTACTTTTTCTCAGAAAGTATTTCGATTCGAAGGAAATATCGATTTTTTTTTTGCCCATCTTAGGGTAATTTTTCGTCATTTCATCGGCGTTTGAAGTCGGATCTCAAAGTATGAAAAATGTATGCTCTTGTCGAAAGGAGAGAACTGTTTTGTTTATTGACCCCCGTTCTAGTACTTACCCACCAGAACTCAGTTCCTGTCACCCTAACGGATTAATCTAATGCCAGTAAATTAAAGCTCTCCAAAAATCATTACACTTTTGGCAAGGCATTTTTTTTAGTTATTCCAGTAGAACTATTTTTAAAAAAAATTTTATTGCCAACAGTGCCACTGAAAAATGTAAAAAGGTGGCCCGTAGGTTCGGCAAAAAATAAAATTGTTTTTCGAAATAGGCTTGCAAAAATACTCCAACTGTACGGCGAACTTTTTTTTGTTTGCTTGTAAGGAGGTACGGTTTAATGTATGCACATATACACATGTGTATGTAAATATATATATCGTACATATCTACATGCCTGCGCACGCTAATAGACCAATTTATGTTATTTTGATAGTCCTAAAATTTTTTACTCACAT
>JAPVRG010233626.1:872-12650 GCA_029783565.1 Rhagoletis cerasi | reverse complement strand
AATGCACACGCGCCTTTAATTTTATATTGCCAAAGTTTAATTATTTAAGCACTTCAAGACTTTTTTTTGTTAATGGAGTCAGACTTTGGAACTCCCTTCCATTGCCTTTAAAAAATTCGCTTTGTGAAAGCAATTTCAAAAAACTTATTTTTGAACATTTCACTGATAAAGTCGCATAATGAGGTGGTTATAAAAAATTTTATAAAAAATTTTATAAAATTTTATAAATTTTATAAATTTTCTCATTAGTTTTCTAAGATTTATACAATTTCTGTTTCTATTCTAGTTGCTACATTTATATAAAAACTTTTTATTCATACTTGCATATTTCTATTTTTGTTTTTACATATATTTTTGTTACTGTTTGCTTTTATTCTAATATTTACATGTATTTACCTGTTCTTCGTATTGCGCAATAAAAGATTAAATCTTAATGCGCTAATGTATTTAACTAAATAAATAAATAAATATAAATAAATATAATAAAAATATATTTTTAAAATTTTTCAATTTGTTCCTTAATCTACGCAAAAGGACATGTCAAATACTAAATCACTTTATTTAGTTTATGTAATGTTATTAAAAGCATTTTTCTTAAAAGAGGGAAAGAATTTGTTATAAAAGTTGAATTTAATAATTTAATATTCATCGGAGATATTTTGTTCCCAAAAGTAATTTTTTCAGAGCTCCTAAGTTTTGTTAGTTACAAAGATACACATGTATGTATCTTTTCTAGTAGCAAAATATGTGTATCTTCTGAAAACTTGTAATTCTGAACATTTTTTAATTGGTGTGACTGGGCGTATGATGAATACAAAATTATTAAAATAAAATTTTCTACTACATTCCTTTTTATTAAAAAAATTCATTACAGTCCCTTCAGGCTGTTTTAACAGTTGTAAATCAGTACGATATGAAAATTATGTTTAGTTAAATTTTTTGTATGTCATACGGAAGTACAACCATTATATGAACCCGAGAGGACATGTCAAAGACTAAAACACTTTATTTTGATTATATAATATTATGAAAGGTATTTTTTTAAATGAGGAAAAAAAATGTAACAAGTTGAATTTAATTATTTAATGTTCATCATACGCCCTGTCACACAAATTAAAAATGTTCTACAATTGCAATCCTTCAGGACATACACAAATTATTCTACTAGAAAATATATCGTTTTGCAGGCTTCTAATACACCCTTACAAGGGCCATGTACTCTTTCCATTAATTACTTTTTTCAATGTCCTTGCGAAAAATCCTTTCGTCCTTTTAAAAATTTAAAGATGCAGATTTACTAGAAATGCGTTCAAATATGGAAAACATTTTGAATTTATTGCATTTCCAAAGTTATCATGGATGATTTGGCAGCCTTAATTCAAGTTATTAACTAAAACTTCAACTAAAAGTCGGCACGGGTTATCGTTATTGTATCGCTATAAAACTTCATATATATGTTATTTAGGCTAAAAAACACAAACATAGAGGGTATGCATATCATAATTTGCAAACAAGTGTTTTCCATACATTCTTGGGACAGTCTAATATACATACTTCGCAAACAAATATACTACAACTGTATCGCTTATATTAGACATACTGTATTTTGAAACAAAACAAAAGTAAATTAAGCCTATTTATGTACAATACTAATAAATACTTAAAAAGTTATAAGAGTTCTTTGAAGAAGTCCACTCACTGCCTCATTCTCAGCTTTCTTTGTCTGGATATCCCCCCAAAATATTAAACTTTTAGCGGGTAAATTTCTTTGTAAAGAAAGCATGCTTTGAACAATATTTTTCAATTACAAATTATTTATATAGAAAAAACGATAGATGTTAAAGAAAAGACGCGCTGGCTAGATGCCTCAGTCACAAGATACAACAGGCGGCAAGTTGTTACCTCCAGCAAAATATTTACAAAGACTTTGTTGTTTAAGTATTATGCGCAAACCTTCTTTATTGCCACATAAAATTATTGCTCGAACTTTAACAAAATTGTTCGAAGAAGTTGTGGTTGAATTTAGGTATGTGAAGAGAAAGCGAGAGTATGCGAATGCATACATCCCACTCCACTTTCAATTGCGAAGCACTTGTTTTGTCCTGCCTTTGCGTTATTTGATACTAGTCCAGCACTTTGTAGACAATTGAGAGCAACTTAAAAGGAATTTATTTCCATAATAAAAATGTTAATATTCAAGCATATTTTGACCATTAAAATATTTAAAGCATAGAGTGTGGTAAAAGAATCTTATACATATATACATATGTACACATGTATGTATGTCCCTTGCTCGTGAAAAATTTTGTGTAAGTTACACATTACAAAGTTTTAATAATAAATAATACTGTGTAATTGTTATTTTACTGGAAAGGAAACGAAATTCGTAATGAAAATGTACACAGAAGCTTTGATTCGTTCACTAACTGCTTGTCTGCTCGTTGCAAAAATAACTTTTTAATGATGAGTTGTGTAAAATTGACTGAATGATCTAAAGTTGTATGCTAATAATTATAAAAAATTATTAAAAAACCATCAACATGCAATCCATACATGCTTGCACCAGCCAAAAAGGTGCCAGTATTTCGGTTATTAGATATAACTAGCTACTATATAATTTTGTTTTTCGCTGCTTTTTAATGTGATTTTATATTCTTATGCTATACCTTAGAGACCCACTAAAAAAATACGATTACACAGAGCGTCATGAGAGTGACGAAAGTACCTAACGGCCCTGAACAGAATCCAGTTCAGCTAGACATTCAAAAGAATAATGGAGGAACGAGTGCCGACGGGCCTTCGCCAGAGCGGGACAATGGCATAGGTAATGCTCCACGCTTTCGATTTCCTCCTCATTACGGCAGCTACGACAGTAGTCGTTTGACTGCAGACCCATTCTAGCAGCGTGGGTTCCCATCAGGCAATGCCCGGTGAGAACTCCAATAACATGTCGGAGCCATGACGGCTTAGGCCAGATATGTTCTGCTATATAGCAAGTAGGCTCCGAAGACCATCTAATATTTTCCCATCCGATAAATTTATTTTTCAGCCAGGGTTTGCAAGAAAACAGCGGAATGCCCGCATTACGAGCTGTACTGATTGCAGACATCAAAGTTCCTTCCCTTGCTAGTTCATCTGCAACACAGTTTACCAGTATGTCTTTGTGGTCTGGCACCCATACAATATTAGTGACGTAACATTTTGCCAGTTCATTAAGAATACGGCTACATTCCATAAGAATCCTCGTCACAATTGAGTGCTCTAAAAGCCGCTAGGCTATAAGAAAATATTGTTACCGCCTTCTGACTGATAAGAGAATCGATCAGCCACCTTGCAGCTTCTTTTATTGTAGTTAGTTCAGCTTGAAAAACGCTACATCTGGAAGACGAAACTTCTTCTTCTTCTTCTTGTTTGGCGCTGAAACCGCTTAAGCGATTTTGGCCGAGTCCAACAAAGCACGCCAGTTGTTTCGCTTCTGTGCCAACTGACGCCAATTGGAAATGCCAAGTGAAGCCAAGACGAAACTAAGAACCACAATATCCCAACTTCGCTCTGGCTACTGCAGCAGGTTAAACTCATACCTGAGCAGACGGGATGCAGATGTGCCCAACACATGTCCGGCATGCGAAGAGACACCCCACGATTCGAAACATCTCTTCGTATGCCCGGAAAACCCGACACAACTAACGCCCTTGTCCCATAGAGGCTGCACGCTTCCTGGGTCTTCCTTTAGTTGAGCTTGACGACAACGACTGAGACACCAACCGATCTGGGCGGGGTTATTGTAGCCGCTACAACAACAACAACAACAACGAAAACTAAGGCTTAGTAAGAGTTCTTGTGAGTATACCCCACTTTCTACCTTCAGATCCAACTTGGAGCCATAAGTGTAGATGGCTGCTAAATCAGAATACAAGATTAGGACCGAATCCTCTTCCCATTCTCCCCTTGAGGGGATACTTGTCTGGAAGTGATTCTTTAGTCCAGTAGGCAGGACTGTGTAGTCCAGGCGCCTGAAGTCTACTGGAAGATCTTCCAAAATTCTAGAGTGTCCAAACCTCCTGTCACTCCATTTGATTAGCGCATTTAATCTAATTGCATTACAGCTTGCCTGTAGTTTACCATATAAGACCACAGGTAGAAAGTGAAGCAAGGTCTCTAGGGCTTTGGTCGGCATCGATGGTAAAGCTCCCGTGATCATGATGCACGCCACCCTTTGGACCTTTGCCAATTTGTTTCTTATTGTAGATTTGTCTACGGACGGCCACTAAACCGTGATGCCGTGGAACGGAATTGGACGCACAACCGCTGTGCATATCCAGTTCACAATGTGAGGTTTCAATCGCCATTTTTTCATATCGCTGATTTACAGGCGTACATGGCAGTAATAGCTTCCTTGCAACGCTCTTTTATAATGCGCCGCCAAATTGAATTTCTGTCAAGAATAACGCCTAGATATCTAACTTCCTCCGAAAAAGTCAGCGCGAAGCCGTTGAAGGAAGGAATTTGTAGCCGGACAGTTTTCGTTTTGTTTGAAAAGAGTAAATTTTATAAACAATATATATTATCTGATTAAATTAATCATACCGTCGGAATTCGGATTTTTATGGACAGGAGAGGGATGGGATAAGTATTTTACCTTAGAAATTTCAGGTCGAGAAAATGTATCCTAGGGACTTACATACTCTCCTCGAAGCAGGATACATAGAACAACTGTTCAATTTCAAATTTCATTCAGTAATGCTCGTTACTCTTCTACCACGAGAGCATATTACCCTCTGAAATACGTTTTTTCCATATTCATAAGCATTCTTCTGAGTTATTTATTAATTTGAAGAAAAGCTTTCGTTGAAAAAAACCAGCGATGCATATCATTTTTTCTGAATATCTTTGAAAAATAATATTCAATCGTTACCAAATTTTTACCAGATTCAAGACCAGATTTGCGGCTAACGACCAATGGGTGTTTGATTTTTTCCGTAGAATCAGAATCTGACCTTCAAATTATTCAATTGGGTCTTGCTTTTGAGATATTGGGGATTCAAAGTGTAAAAAACGGAATTGTTTTGCATTTTTTAAGCCAAATGTAATCTGTTTAAGCAATTTTATTTTGTTTTTTTATCAAATAAAACTAAATTTTGCATTGATCCTCTTTCAGGAGCTCAATCTATTTGTAAAGTGTTTCGAAAATTTGTGAATAGTTTGAGAAATGTACATAAGTTTGTTGAAATTTTTGTACCTTCCCTGCAAACCAAAGTTCCCGAAATCTTAACGGAATCTTTAAGAATATCGGATGTTTGTTCCGATTTTTTTACGAATCTTTAAAGAAAATCATATGAAACGGTTGACACGAACTCGTAAAGAAATTTCTGTGCGATTTTTTAAAAGAAATCTAAAAAAAATTTCAAAGAAATCCGAAAAAGTTCCTGATATCACAGCGATTTTCTTCCGATATTTCGTAATCAAATCGAAGTGTGCACAGTAAATTTCATCTTAGAAAATTCGGCAAAAAATCGGGAAAAAAATATTGACTTCTTTACGAATTCTTTAAGATTTCTCTACTATTCAGAAAACTCTGAAAGCATGGTTTGCAGGGTTTAGGCCATCCACTCCAATATATTGATTCGAAGAAAAATATGTCTATTCCGCCTTACCATATCTGAGCACGTCTTTTATGTTTTCGTTATTAAAATTGGAAACTTGCCTAGAAAGGCTTATTAGCACCTACAATAAGGCAATTTAAAAAAAAAATTGTATGGATGTGATAAAAAACTAGGGGGATATTTCAAGTTGCATTCGCCACATCTTTTATTAAAAAAAAATTTTTTTGGTATTAATGTTTGCCAAACCTAATTTTTGTATCTTTTGGAGAAAAAGGGCGACATTTAAGCTTGGAGGGACCTACAGCCTTACGCCGACTCCAAAAGCCGATTATATTTTTATAAGAAGCTTTTTTAAGGCAGAAAGACACTCGGAGGTTTGCCATTGCCTGCCGAGGGGCGATCGCTATTAGAAAACACTTTTATTTTTCATTTATTTATTTTTTTTTTGATGCTGCGCACAGCTAACCACTACACCAAAACGGCCGCCACTACTATAAAAGCCAATTGAATAATATAATGGTCACTTAAATTGATCCTCTAGAATTCATATTGTACTAAATTTATCTATTATTTAAGTTTCTTATTTATTTTGCTCTTCATTGGCAAGTAACCACTGTGCTTTAGCCGAAAAATCACTTCCGCATCGCTGAATTCGAAGCATGTGCGGCACATGTGGCATGCCTTACGCGCTTGAAGTAATTCGATTGAAGCGACTCGGCGCTTGTCGTGCAGCGCTGTGCATTTGCGTCGTCTGCTACATTACCAACACTACACTCTTTCACTCGCGGCATTTGAGATCTCTTTCAAATGCTTCTTTTTTGGCGCATTCATCGCTGGCTCTGTTTCTTTGACGTTTTTATAACTTCCAGCAATTGGCTATGCGGGCGTGTCTGCGGACGCCGCATGGCTCTTGCTATTGTTGCGCGTGCTCTGCCGCATGCTAGCAAGCGTAGGACGTGTGTATGAGTATTTTGAGACTACTTCCGGCTGACTCTCGGCAACATCGATGCTAGCGCAAAAAAAAAATTAGAAAACAAACAGTAAAATAAACGTGAAACAAAGCAGCCAAAATTATGTTGCTACTCCAAGCAGTGCAAGTACATACATTTGTATGAAACAAAAACATAAGACGAATATTTTATTCTTGAAAATTTTACTTTCTTTGCCAAGCCATTTCCTCGAAAGCAAAACTTTACTCTCTTCCGCCTTAGTATTTATTTACAAGTATGTTCATATAAGTACTTTGCGCCCGACTGAAGAAGTTTCCGCAATTCATCTAAATAAAAACTTATGAAATTTGTATGATGAAAATGTTTCTTTTTTGCTTTGTGCGTATGCTCGAAACAGCATGATGAAGTCGCGGCGCGCCACGCCATGCCGAGCTGGCCACCATTAAGCTTAACCGCACTTGCCTACTTCTCCATATTTTTTTACTTTTTATTTTGTTGTTTATACTCATTCATATTTGTATTACTGTTCGAGAGTTTTTATTGTACACGCTGTTAAAAGTTGCCATCTTGACGTGCGCAATAAATTCAAGGTGTCTTCTACTTCTACTTCAAAGTCTTGGCTTTCTACGGAATTTGTTTCTGTTTTTGTCTGAATGTTTATAAATAATGTCCCAACAAGAAATTAGATTGATTCTAAGCCCCTGCTTTTAGGCATATATTTATATATAAATAATATGCACATATGTGTTTAAAAAACTTCACATTCTTACTTGCTTTGGTATAAAGAACCTGGGCTATTCAATATTCACTATGTCGTGATGGCGGCAGAATATGTCAGACTCGTATACTTTTGTAGTACATGTGTACGTATATATTTGACACAGTTGTTAATATTTTTCCTGCAGGGATTTTATCTTGCCTCTGTTATCGCGATTTACTTTTTTGCCATCATTGTACTTTTTAATGCTACAATTTCAAAGCAATAGAAAGCCGATTGGGAATACTTCACGGCCGCCACCGCAAATGCTTATTTGCTTTGTTTTCGTTTTTCATCTGATTCTTTTGGTTCACAACAACTGTAGGCAATGCTTTAAGGAAATTTAAGGAAGGAAGATTTCAAATTAAAAAAATCCTAGCATAAACAAGGTGTTTAGAAATAAAAAAAAAAGTTTTAACGCGAGCCTCCTTTTAAGATGCTGCGTTTGCCATTTTAGTATATGTACCGAAAAAATTGCTTATCATGTAAGGGGCCTGCGATCTGAGCCCGATACCTGGCCCAAGACTTTTTCTTATGGTCAGCAACCATTGGCAGGAAATGACTTTACAGTATCTATATTTCTGCTTTAAAGAAAATGCTCCATACAAATTCTTTGTTATTCAGTGACGATGTGAATCTAGAGGCCGCTCCTTTGGTGCAACTACATAAAGGCGTACACCACAAATTAAACTAGAAGCACGGCCAATCACTCAACAAACTGTATGAATATCAAATACAATTTCATATATATTTTTGTACACAATCCCTATAACAGTCCCTCACTTAGCCAAGATGAAGTGAGAAAAGAAATAGTACGGCTTAAAGACAATAAGGCGCCTGCAGCCAAAGGAATACCGGCTGAGCTGTTCAAAGTTAGTGACGAAGAGTTGGCAGGGAGCCATCTGTCGTTTGGAAATTCAGTGTGCTTTGCCGAATCCACAAGACTGTAGATATTGCTCTATGCAGCAATAACAGCAGGAGCTTACTTAACATTACATAGAAGGTCTTATTGAAGATTCTGTATGAAATACTGAAACTCTTTCAAACCAACTGATTGTACCTGATCAATGTGGACTAAGGCCGGGGTAATTCACCAATGACCAGGTTTTCAAAGGTAATCAAGTCCTGAAGAAGACATTAGAAAAGCAAATAGACGCAAACCACATTTTCGTCGATTTTAAAGTACGAAGGGGGCCTGCCACTAAGACGCCACGTGCAAACTTGGGATCCCTGCAAAACTAATGCCCCACAACCAAAAGTCTAAATTGGAAAGAATCACCCCAAAAATTTATTTTCTTACTTTTTTATATTCTGTTTTTTGATACAGTATTGTATTTTTTATATTATATAAGTTAATTTGTTTATGTTAATTTTTTCCCAATCTACTCTGATTGTAATTTCTAGCTTTGAATAGTCAGTAAGAATTTCGTTCATTAATTTTATGAATAAATAAATAAATAAATAAATAAAGCCGTTCAAGAGCAAACGAGGTTTTAGGCAAGTAGAAGCACTCTGGCTTGGCTTGTTCAATCCGATGTTGGTAAGCGTAATACGAGCTGCTAAGCTGAATGACCATAATCGGCCTAAGAATCATTGACATCAGCAGAGCATTTTCCAGCTTAGAAGAATGAAAGAGCGAAAGAAATTGGACGAGGACAAGACAAAGTACCTCCTAGAAGCACATAAAAAGTTCTCACGTTTTGCCTCACACCTCACTGTTGGCATTTACAGCTTTGAATTACTGAAGGACTTTGTCTACCTAGGATCCAGCATTAACACCACCAATAATTTCAGCCTGAAGATCAAGCTAAGAGTAACTCTTTCCAAAAGATGCTGCCCTCTATCGACAAACAAAAATTATCCTCTACAAATATCTCATTATACCCATCCCTTTAAATGGCGCTGAAATGTAGACGATGTCGAACAAAGATGAGAAGATTTTGCAGGCTTTCGAGAGAACTATTCTACGCAAGATCTATGGCCTCTCTCAGGTGGGCAAGAAGATAAAATAGTAAGAGCATAAAAACACAACGCATGTCCTTACTTTGAAATATTGTGCTTGAAAAGATATGTATATACATCGACCACGCACAAAAATCTGCTTGCATTTGGAATGTACAACTGTTGCAACTTCGCAAAAATAAGAGAGGCAATTGGCGAATTTTTTGATCCCCATCTAAACCGACAAAAGTTTTGACTAGCAAATATTAGGTTGTTCAGAAAGTCTGTGCCATTTTATATTTCACAGTTTAGGCTAATTTATTTTATACAGGGTGTCCACGAAGTACTACGACAAAATTTTGGAGAAGGTAGGTGGGGGTGGGAAGGGAGTGAGCGGTACAAACAAGGTTATACTTCACAGTGGTCCTGAAAGATAATTAAATGCCTTCCAAATAAGGCCGATATATGTTTCTAGGATGTTGGTAGATTATTAATCAAAAATCCTAGCGGCTTCCTTTCCCAAGAAATTGAAATTTTCGTGTTTTCAAAGCGAATTGACGATCTTTTCTCTATTTGCATGGTGGTGATTAAGTAATTCCGGAATATTGATTAGGTGAATCGCTAGGCGCCGCATATTCATAAAAAACTAATTCACTATTGAAAAAGTCACATAATTTTTGTCACGAAAAAAAAAATTGTATCATCTGCTTGGAATAGGGCTGTAAGTTATTTACCATATCGAAGATATTATCGCAACCATTGAATTTTCGGATTCGGCTTTTTGCAAAATGAGTCACGGAACAAAGTGTTCTCATTATGACAATAAAAAATTATGCGGTCCCTGTGGCCAAAAAAATTATCTTCGGTAAGTCTTTTTTGATCAATTAAAAATTGGAAAATTTTATAAAAAAAACAATTGAATTTCGACAATAGCTGACACTCTTAGTTTTAGTTATTTTGTATCAGTATGAATCGGTTATCTCTTTTGCTACTTTGTGCGTTTCAATGTGTGGTACTTTGTAGAACTAGTATGGTCATCTTAACAGTCCTAGTATTTTCTGCGGCTTGGCTACACCCGAAATCATTTTATTTTCAGTAAGAAAAGTTGTAACTGACCTAACGATAAACATTGCTTACAATACGCACGCAAGTGCGCAAAAAATTAATAAACTATTTATTTGTGGAAAAGCGAAGGCGAACGTGAGATTAAGAATTATATGCGAATACTGTTCATAAATAAATTAGCAATGGCGACACCTACGGATACAGTAAATCGAGATAAATAGCATACAGCTGTTTTCAACCAACATAAATATGCGCGCTTAAAGCAGAAACGAAATAAAAGGAATACACGAACTATGGCTTTAACGACACACCCACAAAGTGATGGCCAGTGGTCAAAGTTACTGAAGTACACTAAGTACTCTTCAATAACAGCATCCCAAAGCAAGAAGCATGAAAAGTTACAAGGAGTAATAGTGTGTATGAGTTTATAGTAGAGGCAAAATTCATAAAAATCGGCTTTAAAGAAGCTGTCAATGGCAAGCACATCAGTGATAGCGAAAAAAAGGCGAACATACTGACCAAAATATCATGCCGGGTAGGCAATAGCAAGCAGTGCAGAAAAATCACGACTGAAGCGGCTGAAGAAGACAACGCGGGAGAGGTGAAGTGAATGAACAAGAGAGGACAAAAAATTAAGTAAAGGCATGCGAAAGTCAGCACAACTCAAAGGCGACTTTTACACGCCCTCCGTGGGCGAGCGAAGCAATACACAAAGGCAAAGCATAGCATACATGGAGGCGCTCAAAAGCAGAAGCAGTCACCGCTACAGCTGAGGTTGCCAGAGGCCGTAAGTGTGCCACATCTACTACATGCATGCATATGTATGTATGTATGTACATGTGTTATGCGCGTATGCTATGTTATGGAACTTTTGACTATGACAACGTGGTTTTTGTGTGTTCGGTGACAAGCCAAAGTAAAATATGACCTTACTGTGCTACTTTTTTTGGCAGCAAAAACATAACTCACCAGTGCGAAAGTAAAGCGCATGTTGTGTACATGTGCGTCTGCGAAAAAGAAGAGATGCGTTCGGGAAGCAAGGATGCTAGTTATTCACAGCTGTTTAAAGAAGGGTGGTGTGGTGTTTGTCAAGTAAGTTATTTTAAGGCTTTCAGAGTTAAATTTAAAAACTTTGATCACATTTGATATTGATCTACAAATAAATGACTTGAAAATGTTATCGCAATTTGGTATTGCACGCTTAAGGTCACCAGCTTTGAAAATAATAAAACTTTCCTCAAAGGTTTCTTAGATAAAAAATAAGATTTGTGTTTAATTTTAACGTTTCAACCTTTTAAAATATCATTTGGTCGATACTAATTAAAAAACATTCCCCAAATTCGTTTAGAATACTGTTTTTACATCGCTTTTATCAGTTCACTGAGTTGTGTGTCCGAGCTTTTTTGCAATCGTCAAAGTTTTCGTTAAAAAAAAAAAGTGTAGACATCAACCTCGTCAGCTT
>JAPVRG010233587.1:0-10230 GCA_029783565.1 Rhagoletis cerasi | reverse complement strand
ACCTTAATTACTGCTAAATAGGAATTGACAATTTAAAAAGTAAAGCTATCCGATAACGCGTGCGAGTTGGCGAAATACATACATACATAAGTTCGTAAGTACAAGCTATATGTACCCTGTAAGAAATTCTACCAATTCAGAAATAGCCCCATGAGTTGATTATGGTTGTGGCTACTGGTACCAGTTAAATACTTTTTCCATGCAAACTAACAACATATTTAACATTACGTTGTCATTGCTGGTGGCAAAATGTTTCCTTTTCATATCCTTTGCATATATTTGTACTATTTGGAACCAGTCAAAATGAGCTATTTAGTGGAAATTTTTTAAAAGGCTAATAGAAAAAGGCTGTAATGCTAGCATAAACGGCATGTAGTTTTATTTCGAGCACGCCTTAGATCACTTCGATTCTGGTTCGAAGCGACTGAACTTCATCCAAAATAATTATTCTAGGCAAATTGGAAATTTAGAGCCAGTTGCTTCTCGCTGGGTAGCTATGCACTTCCACTGGCACGCACCAATGTGGACTCGCACACTTACAAGCGGATGACACTAATTGTTATGCAATTAATTAAACTTTCATTCACATGTTGTTAACAGACATTTCTGCTGATAAGAGAAATGTAAAACCTCTTTGCGAGTTTATGAATGAAAAATATGAATTCATAAATATCGTTTTATTTAGCCGATTAGCGGCTTTTTTGTATATATACCCATAACAATCAATACATACTAAGTATTTACTATCAATTATCTCTTTTTAAACCACTTATTTTTTAATCATTTATTCTTCGCCGGTTTGGAGAGCACGGTGTTAGTTTTGAGTCGTACCATTACAAAGCGCCAGCGTCTTTTTTTGATTGGATTGAAACCGATATATTTTACGTAGTTGCTTAGTTGACAAAATTCATTACCGTCCTTCTAGAAAAGGGTAGATAATATTAGATTAGATTTAGAGGAGGGACCAGGTCACCTAGTTACCGCGACCGAAACGATCTATTGTAACAAACCTCTATTCAACTACAGGTCTTCTTTGATCGACGTACTGCTAAAAAACCTCGCGAGGTCTTTTGGCTGAATGTCATTTAGGTCGTGCACTTCTAGGTACGGTGATCGTAGGAAGCGAAGTCTGGTCCTGGTAAGGGCTTCGCAGTGGCACATAATGTGCTCTGCTGTTTCCTGTTCTTCATTACACAACCTACAATGGTCAGCGCTGACAACTCCTATGTTTGACAAGTGTTTCATTATCCTACAGTGGCCAGTAAGAAAGCCTGTAACAATTCTTACTTCATGCCTACTGAGGTGAAGTAGTTCTTTCGTTCTCCTTGCTGATATATCCGCATTGAAGGACTTGGCCTGTCTGTTACCTTCCGTATTTACCCAGTAATGTTGTGCTTCGTTCTTTATCCAGATATAGTAGTTTCGCCTGACGGAGCTCCATGGCAGACCAGTAAAGGGTCCTGGACCTATGAATCCCTGTGCAGCCCCTTTCCTGGCGAGAATATCTGCCACTTCATTGCCCATGACTCCACTGTGTCCCGGTACCCATATGAGGTGTACCCGGTTCTTGGAGGCGATCAGTATTAAAAGTTGAAGACAGTCCCACAACAGCTTTGAGGTGACCTCGTGCGCCGCTCTGCTGTCCGAGTGTATGTAGATGTGTTTTTTGGTTTCCCCACTTTCTACATACTGCCTCAGATAGAGAGTTCAATGGCGTGAACCTCGGCCTGAAAGACAGAGTTACATTGCCCCATGCTGGTGAAAAGGAGCAGTCTGGCTTGTATGCCGTAGACTCCAGCTCCGACGCCGTGGTCAGTCTTTGAGCCGTCGGTATACCAGATGTGGCTGTCCTTCCGAGGTTTAGGCCATTCTTTGTCCCAGTGATGTAATGGTTCTGGATTAAGGGTCGTTTGCTATCCCGCGACATGTGGTTTGGTCAACTCTTCTGCGCCGGACGCAATTGTCTATTAGAGAGTGTTCCGTGTTGTGGAAAGCGCGCTCCACATCCAAGAAGCAACCCGCCGCCACCTCTTTGTCCTCCAGGGACTTCTCAATTTTCCTTGTTAGGTTCTGAATAGCGTGGATAGTAGAGCTTCCTGGAAGATAGGCATATTGGTGTCTGTGCAACGGGTTCCTGGTAAGGAAGCTATCCTTGATATGCATGTCCACAATTCGTTCCATTGTTTTTAGTAGAAAGGATGTATGACTAATGGGTCGGTATGACTTTGGTTGATCAGCTGGTTTTCCCCCTACCTTTGGGATGTAGCGGACCGTCACTTCCTGCCATTGTACTAGAAGAGATCCCCACGCAAAACATGCTCTGAAAAGTGGTATCTGGAAAGGAAGAAAGCGGGGAAGTCCCTTTTGAATATGAGCTGGGAAAATGCCATCTGTTCCAGGTGCTTTGAAAGGCGCCGAGGCAGATACAGCCCATCTTGTTCTATCCTCGTCGACCAGTCCTTTGGCGATTCTCCAATCCTCTACGCAGGGGCGTTTTATCCCAGTCCGCGTGTGGATTGTTCTGGTTGTGCTCAGTGGCACACAGTCAGGAAAGTCAGTCAGAAAAGTGTAACTTATTAACATAAAGGACATCACCAAAGCGCTGTCTAAAAAGTTTTTGTATGTCCTACATTCTATTGTGGGGTGTGACAGTGTTCAAAAATCATTTTAAAATCTTACTGAAAATCAAAAATATTTTAGTTGATTTTCTATGCTTTATGAAAAATCCCTCATAGTGGAAGTGTGTAATTTTGAAAGAATTTTTAATAATGGATCATATTTCTTGTGTTATTAATTACATCCAGTCTGCTAAAATAAACTGTATACTATTTCTGATATTGTGAAAATAGGTTTTGAAAATATAAAAAAAATGTATTCCAGCACCATCATTTGTGTTTATATAAATTTGCACTTTATTTCGGTTGTCTCCAATATATTAAAAGTTTAGAAATTTTTTAAGAATGGTCGATAAACGTGAAAGAAATGTTCACCTTTATGTGCTTTCTTAAGCCAAAATTCAGCTGCCCGAGCTAAACCTACTGAAAGAAATATCAAGAAAAAGTTGTTTTGTAACTCGTCGCAGTTTTTTACGAATTTTTTTTTTTAAATATACATATGTATACATAATTTAAAAATATACTTACATACATGAATGAGGAAAACTGTTCCGGGGATTCGTATGCTCCCGTAGGAGACGAGTAACAAGCAATCCTGAACTGTATATCCTTTTATTTCAAAGTCCTTGGAAAATATTTGGAAGAACTTTGAAACCGAAAATTTGGAAAAATTCGCAACAATTTGTAAACAAGAACCAATCTGCAAAAAACGGATGTTAAATACATCGAAAATCAGCATCCTAAATTTACCCCGAAATATAACCGCTTATTTTGTCCATCTAGCTTTTACTGCAAGGCACACTGTGCGCTGCTGCCAACTACCGATTTTTGACAAATAATATTCGATCGTTACGTAATGTTTACCAAATTAAAGGCCTGACTTACGACTTTTTAATTATGCGAGCATCGGCTCTCCTATTCGTTGAACATTTTTGCTTGAAATCCCTTTTGCAGGATCTTAAACTTCGACTTTAAATAGCAGAAGAGGAGGTACGTACGTCAAAGATCAAGTAGCGGTGGCCAAATAGCTTGAGAAATAATACAAACTAGAGTTCGCCCAGTGGTTGAAATTCAACCACAACAACAGGCAGCATCCTTATATAAGATTAAATTATATTCTTGTTTATTTTGGTTCACTTTATTTTGTTTTTGTTTTTATTTTTTTTTTTTTAATTTATTATATATTTTTTTGTTATCTTACTTACTTTATTATATTATATTTTATTTCATTTTATTTTATTGTGTTGTATTTTATTTTATTATATTTTTTTCTATTTTGTTTTATTTCATCTTATTTAATTTAATTTTATTTTATTTTACGTAGCTGAGCGAAGTTGTGACCTATTGCGCCTCAAGCCTAATTGTGGCGAAATATTAGGTAATGCAATGTGACGTGATGTGAAAAGATATCATATCACGCTACGCCAAATGATGTTATGTCAGTGATGTCATATCAAGTGATATCATGTCATGTGGTGAAATTGGGTGTGGTGAATTCAGGTGTGGTGAGCTTAAGAGATGTGGTGAGTTAAGGTGTGGTGAATTTTAGTGAGTTAAGTAGCGGTGGATTTAGGTGTGGCGAGCTCAGGTGGAGTAAGTTGTGAAACCGAGGTGAGATCAGGTGAGGTGAGTTCAGTTAAGGGGAAGTGAGTTGAAATGAATTGAGGTGATTTAACGTGAGCTGTGGTGAGTTCAGGTGAAACGTGTTAACCAACGTACATAACATGACAAAACATAACTTAACATAACATAACATGACATAATATAACATAACATAACCTAACATAACATAAAATAACTTGACATGACATAACATAACATAACATAACATAACATGGCATAATATAACATAACACATCATAACACAACATATTCAGTTCTCTTTCGCTGCCTCTTATCTTTATCTCTATCACTTTCTCTATTTCTACCTTTGTCTGGTTTTTTATCTTTATTTCGATCTTTATATTTATCTTTTCATCTTTATCTTTGTTTTTATCTTTATCTTTATCTTCACCTTTATCTTTATCTTAATCTTTACCTTTACCTTTATCTTCATCCTAATTTGTATCATCATTCTTTTCTGCATCTATGTACATATTCACCCCCTCCTTTGCCATTATATTAAATATTTGAATTTACCTTCTCCTTTGTCTTTATCTTTATCTTTATTATTATTTTTATCTTTTCCCTTATTCCTTTCTTCATCTACATATTCAACTTTTCCTTGTATTAATTTCAATCTAAATTGTTCTTACACTGCTGCTCCGCATTTCACTATCAATATTAAAGCATACATTTAGGAGGCATTTCCGCCCCAAGCATGCACATGTATGGCATTGGTATTTGTGTGACTTTTGAATTGATTTTTTCGCACTATTTTAAAATAATTTTAAATTTTTAAAATTGTCTGCACATCAGCATCAAAATACCTTTCTAATGATGTATAATTGTTTAAACCTTAGAAGTATAGTTTAACCGTAAAATTTATATGATAGATACTCCTGTGTGCGTCTGTTAATAGTTATTTTGAGCAAGATACGTGATTCCATTTCTGATTGACAGCCATTTAAATAAGACAACCAGGTAAATAACCATCACCAACAAACAGACGCAACATTCGACAGTTTTGTGCTCCTTCATCCAGTTTATTATTCAAATTTCGACCCCCCTGCGATTATTTCCTGTTTCCAAACCTAAAGAAGTGACTCGATGGTAGAAGATCTGGATTGAAAGAAGAGGTCATCACTGAAACAATCGCCTATTTTGAGGACCTTGAGGAAGCCTTTTTTTGTTTTTTGGAAACAGTGAAATAAATGTATTGAGCTTAAAGCAGATTATGTTGAGAAATAAAATGCTCTTTTTTCGAAAAAAAAATCTTATTCTAGAGTCTATAATAATTAAGTTGTTTTTCCAGGCCTAGTAAGAAACTTAAACACGGTATGGAATACAATTTTTCTCTTGCTTACATTTTCTGCTCGATTCTCTTGTTAATCTGGAGATATCGAGAACGTCAAAGAAGTGATTTTACTAAAACATAGTACTTGGAATTGAGTTGATAAGTAGAAACTAACTACTCCACCTTCTCTATGATCTTTATTCCGCGAAGTATGTGGCGTTCTTTTGTATAAAGCTCCAAAATTTATTCATAGTGTAAGCACGTGTTTTGACAATGCAGCACAATAGTTCTTGTGAGATGAACAAGGCGTTGAAAAATTACAATCTTCTAGTTTCATTTAATCTTAAAGCATCGACTTCATCTTGAAGTTGAGTGTCTTATGCCCGATGTTCAAGAAGTATGATTATTTTATGAAGTTGCTAGGTATCATTTTTATTACAATGTATTTACCCTCTTCTCAACGGCTGTTCCATGCCGCCATTCCAATTGCGCCCATTAATCAGATGTCTTTCCCACAAATAATCGGCATATTCCATCATAATTAAATTACAGCAAAAAAACAAGAGCGTAAAAATTCTAATTACACACCTCATATTCATTTGTTGTCAGCATTGCATTACTACACATGGATTGAAGTTTCCGCTAACTTCACCTCAGCATTCATCCCCAGTTGACAATTAAACAACGAAAAATGAAGTACAAAAACAATGCCATGCACGTCTCCTTTCCTTGTTTAAATTTCCATTTTCCACTTTGTTACCACAACTTCCTAAAATAAATATAGTACACATGTATATTTTTTGATCGAATTTTGTAAATGAATTTTAACGACGCGTGCCCCCTGAGAGGTACGCTGCTGCGCGTTGGCGTATGTCTAGTCTTACCGTTGCGTGCTGCATTAAAAGTCGTGTGTTCCCCTTAAATTATTTTGAAAAAAAAATCCTATGTACATACATACAAAAAATGAAACGAATTAGAAGTTCAAATAGAACAACCAATTCGAGCAGCACCTACACTAACATAGATCTGCATATAAACAAACGTAAAAAGTCAAAACGGCAACAAAGCGCAGAATGACTTCCAATTTGTTTATGCCGCATCCATGAGGAAGTGTTGCTTGTTGGCGCGCGCAACATGCCACATCGCTGCATGCCTCCATACGCCACTTGCCGCCACCCATCGAAAACAATTATTTGCTTTTGGATACCTATATATACATATGCAAGTGTGTATGTGTGTATTTCAACTTTTTCGGCTCCTTTTTTCCCAGAAGTGTAAAGTTGAGCGCAACGCACTCACGAATAGGTTTTCTTAAGCATTTGCATTTGCATTTACATATCTATATACATTTGTACTCGTATGTATGTTTGTACATAGATGCATATGAGCGCAACTAACTCCGCTTTGCTGGGCTTTTGATCGGCAAGTTTATTATTTCTTCAGCAACTTTTAATGGACTTCTGAATATAAAGTAAGAGTTTATTGCGCACAACAAACACACCACATACTTTATTGTACAGCTGCGGGTTTGTTGCTCCTCGGATGCCTTGCTGTACTTCATTAAATTGCCGTTATTGTTATAATAATAACACATTTACAACTTGATAGCTGATACTACTATTTTTATGAATATAAACAATTAATTCATCTGTAGTTGCAACAACGAAAGTGCATTGCAGACCATGAGTAGAAGGCGTTTGTAGGAAGTAAATGGAAATAGAACTTATGAATTGCAAGAAATTGTCGGCCTATTTTTATACTTGGCACCATTTCTGGAATTCTTATCAACTAGCGAAAAATATTTTCGATTAGCTTTGCAATTCAGTCGTTAATTTAATCGAATACGTTTTCTTCTGTAGAATTACTTACATATTCATTGCACGAATAATTTCGTAATAAAAAAGAAAACTAGATGCACTTACGCACGCTTTAGTAACATCAAGTACCATCGAAACTTACCCTTCATATCAGTATTTTTCAAAATAGATAACGTGAAGATGTAGTTTTCTTAATGATTTCTGTTAAGGGTTAAACAAAATTTTCAAATAGTATGATGACTTTTTCCCATTTGTACTTATTCCTACAACACTGATCTGGACCGAGACCAAAATGAATGTCAAAGTGCCACTACCTGCTAATACCAAGTGCAGAGAGATCTTTTTGAAGTAAAACTTCTTTGGCGGCGGTAGTGAATTAAAAAGTCAAAATGGCGAATGCAGCGGAAATGGTTGGGGACGGAAATACCACTTTAATGTATGCTTTAAGGCTGGTTGACATGCACATAAGGAGCGTGACTCCGCGGAATCGCCTATCAAGAGCTCAGCATGCTTACTGTAAAGGAAGATCGGTAGAAACCGCTCTACATACAATTGTGACGTTGATAGAGGAAGCCTTCACTCACAAGGACTTTGCCGTTGGAGCCTTCCTCGATATCGAGGGGGCTTTTAATAATGTCCTGCCGGACGCAATAGTTAAGTCGCTTGATAAGCTAGGGGTTGATGTCAGTCTCATTCGGCTCATCCAAAACTTGTTGCGTGACAGAACTGTCATGGCCATATGGGGCAGTGCTTGCTTGCATCGTATGGTGAACAGGGGCACCCCGCAGGGAGGTGTTCTCTCACCTTTGCTCTGGATCGTAGTGATGAACGATCTATTGGAGGAGCTGGAGGAACACGGCTGTAGGGTAATTGCCTATGCAGACGATCTTGCACTTATAGTTAAAGGTAAATACCTGAATACGCTGTATGAACTGACCCAACGGTATCTTAACATAGTTATAAACTGGGCTGGCAAAAGTGGCCTCGCCGTCAACCCCAGTAGGACAGAACTGGTCTTATTCACAAGAAAATATAAAATCCCCGCCGCTGTTCTTCCCTCGGTTGGAGGTCTGCGCTTACAGCTATCTGACAGGGTCAAGTACTTGGGCTTGATTCTAGACAGGAAGTTGTCGTGGAGGCCTAACATCGAGGAAAGGGCTAGGAGGGCATCAGTGGCCCTATATTGCTGTACGGGAGCTATTGGCAAGAGATGGGGTATCTCGCCTAAAGTTTTCTATTGGCTCTACGAGACCGTAATCAAGCCAATTATGTTTTATGGCGCCCTAGTCTGGTGGAACTCACTGGAAAAATCTGCACTAGGTAGGCATCTGGAGCGCGTACAACGGTCAATTGGTATAAGCGGGGCACTGCGGACCGCCCCCACATAAGCACTGAACGTAATGTTGAACGTAGTGCCGGTCGACGTTGCAGGCAGAACTGTTGCGGCGCGAACGGCTATTAGACTCAGGGAAACCGATTGGTTGACCAACTTAGGGACTGGACACTCTGGGATTCTAGGGGGCTTCGACTTCATCCCTGATCGTAAGGATTACCGCGCCATCGATATGGCTCCTAGGAGCTTCTTCTCTGTCCACTTTCCCTGAAGGGAGGAGTGGGCCGCGCGGTACTTCTGGAGGAGGGGCGCGGTAAACTTCTTCACGGATGGATCGAAACTGGACGGCAGGGTTGGTTCTGTCGAGAGCTTACCATCAGCACTAAGTTCAGGCTCCCGGACTTCTGCAGTATATTCCAGGCGGAAGTATTTGCTTTCAAGGAGGCGGTGGATTCACTGCTAAGATGCGTAGTAACAGTCAGGGAGGTGAGCGTGTATTCTGATAGCCAAGCGGCTATCAGGGCCTTGAGCTCGTTGAAGGTGCGCTCTAACTTGGTTAAGGAGTGTCTGCTTCCTCTTTCGGTCGCGTCGGAATACTTCTGCATTAGGCTTATTTGGGTTCCCGGTCACAGCGACATTGATGGGAACTGTGTGGCTGACGAATTGGCCAGGGAAGGCATTCGGGAAACGTTATCACCGGATAAAGAGCGGCTGGGGGTGCCATTGATCGCTTGTGGTACACTCAACTCAGCGAACGCTGGGCGAAAACCACGACATGCGCGATCGCAAGATCCTTCTGGTAGGGGTTTTAACGGGTCACTGTCCTATCGGTATTCACGCAGTAAGGCTGAATATTCTACTGGATCCCTTATGTCGAAGTTGCCAGGAAGAGGATGAGGTAGAATCACCTCAACACTACCTCCTTAGGTGCCCAGCGTTTGCGAGGCTAAGGTTGAAGTACTTTAGCTCTTACTTTCTAAATAGCGCCGAGGAGCTCTGGGGCATTGAGATTAGCCGATTTCGTAATTATATAATTGGCTCGCAGCGTTTTATCGGTAAAGTTTAGGGGGCTTTTAGAAATTGTGGTATCACAAAGGACAAACTCACATTGTCTAAGTGAGCTCTGGCTACACGGGGCTGCAACCATACCTAACCTAACCTCAATGCAGCTCCTTTGTTTCTGCATGCGTAGCAATTTGATTTATATTTGTCGTTGCCAGAATAAGTCCAAATCATTGGGACACCAAACTGTATACATTCAGGCTTCCATCTCTCCAATCCATTAAACCATTGTAATAGCTTTTACACACTATATTTGGCACCCAACTCTGGTCCACTACAACGTTTACATTAAAATACATCTCGTACGCTCATCGTTTCTACTGAAAATGCTGGAGAAGCTGGTTGATATGCACATAAAGAGCGTGATTCCTCGGGATCGCCTATCAAGAGCTCAGCATGCTTACTGTAAAGGAAGATCGGTAGAAACCGCTCTACATACAATTGTGAGGTGGATAGAGGATGCCTTCACTCACAAGGACTTTGCCGTTGGAGCCTTCCTCGATATCG
>JAPVRG010233567.1:2405-18016 GCA_029783565.1 Rhagoletis cerasi | reverse complement strand
TTATCCCTCAGTTTGGAAGATTAAACCATGAAACTTGGTGAGATATTTGCTAATAGATCATCAAATGTTTGTTCAAAAAATCAGTAAGATCGGAGCTATATATAATATATATCCCATACAACTGATCGTTCAGATAAGAGGATTTTGGTTATTACTCACTCATTTTAGAAGATTGAAACATGAAGCTTGGTGAGATATTTGCTAATAGATCATGGAATATTTGTTCAAAAAATCACTAAGATCGCAGCTATATATATTACTAGCATATCCAGCAGACGCAAGCCAGAAAGCAAATTAAAATCAGTTTTTCAGTAGTTACTATTTACATTGATTTGCGCGTGTTCATGAAAGGTATAAAGCCTTCGGCACAGCCGAAGACAGCCTCTCCTTACTTGTTTTTAAGATTTTTTAATTTTTTGAAACGCTTATTATACCAAGAAAGAATGGTAAATTAATCAATTTTAGTTTAAAATAAACCGCTTTAATGTACAAAATATATTGCTTCTAAAATGCTATCGAAGCATACAAAAAATCATCATATAAATAATTGGAGCTTACTTTATTTTTTTTGCACCTCAAAGGCGTACGAATACCAGGTTCTTAACCATGGAAATGCCCTTATACATTTTGGTTCCAGTCAAAGACGGTTATGGCGTGTCGCATTTGGGCATTAGATGAAAAAAAAAATTAATTTGGTTTTTTGAGCCTTCATAGCGTAATCTGAACTTTGACCCCAGTGCGACACGCCTTAACCGTCTCCAATCGGGAACAAAATTTATATGTAATATCTCTGACCATGGTGAGGGGGTAAGACTGAAAAATTCGTTCGTATGTACCCTAATGTACATACATATGCATGTAGATCTTCGGAGGTGTATGCTTCATTTTCAAATGCTTGCCCTACGTTCGTAATTACGCAAATATGTTACTCATACGCCGTGTAGCACGCGCGAGTAGCCGATTGCTGGGTGGTGTCTGTCTGCCAATTGATGTACTTAAGAAATTCTTTCCGAAGACAACACTTGTTCTTCCATCTTCAGACTGCCGCTGGTTGTTTTCTAATTGATTTCTTTTTACAATTAAATATTCGTTTCATATTAAAATTTTTGCTGCTTTTAGGCAGACAATTACTTGCTTACATACATACCTATATACCTACATATGTACATCCATATGTATGCATATATTTGTAATTGTGAATGCACTTACAAATATATAACATTAATGAACTTTTGAAGTTTCTACATACTTACATACAACAGAATTATATAAAAATAAAAATTAAATTTACATTGCCCGCTTGCGATTGTTTTGCCGCTGCTTGGCATCTGGTGTAGCATCACTCATACCTCCTTATGTATGTACATATTTAGTTCAGTGGTTGGCTGCTTCGCTGTGGCGATTTTTACTTTTACAAATGATTTATTTCAAATATATTTGCACGCATTTCTGTGTGCCATTGAGTGTCTATCCGCCGTTTTCATGTTTACCATTGCAGTGGCTATAAAAAACAAATAATAATAATAAAATAAAATAAAATAAAATAAAAGAAAAACAAAAACAAAATAAATGCATCCATCCACTTGCAGTGAATGTGGATGAGATTTTGAATGTGTAAACTTGTATTGTTATTTTTAATCGCCATTGTTGTTTCGACGTTGCCGATGTTCTTGCTATTATTGTTGTTGCCGCGTATAATTAATGAAATATTTTGTTGAACAGAATGACAGTTTTTGTATTGTTTTGAAAGCACTCTTACCAACCAATAAAATGCCCGCTTTTTGAAACCAATCCGCAACAGGATTTATAATGATTAAACAGCGAATCAAATTGCGACCGTAGTGACAAATACAAATGAGTGTGCGCGCTTACTTGTCTATATGTATATGTTTTTATATATTATGTGTATATGGGACGTTGCACGTCAACCGGACAGGGCTCTGCCACCAAATTCACGTTGATGGATTTTAATGATCGCTGATTACGAATGTGAAATCAGATTGAAAAAAGTAAAAAATGGCGGTAAAAATTAAAATCGATTAGAATCGCTGAAAAATTTACAATTGAAGGTTCTCAACTCTGGAAAGATAACCTACGTCGCAGAGGTGCCCGCCCGATGAACATATTTTCGTAAATTTTTCATGTGAGCTCTAGTGATTTGATCGGTTAGATTTAAGTTTTTTTGGCAGCCATATTGGGACTGCCATTTTGAACTTAGTCCACCTATTATACCAGTCAATTACCAACAAACCGAGCCCAAATCCAGATGATTCGGTCGTCAATTTTTTAAATAACAGGTGTTTTAATTCGATATCTCATTTTTCTCAGGCTTCCAGCGGCCATATTGAGCCGCCACATTGGCCCATAAAGGGCGATCAATAACAAACATTTTAAGCCTACCATCATTCAAATTCATTAACGTGAATTTGGAGCAGGGCCCTGTTCCGGTTGACGTGGAACGTCACATATATAAGTATAAGTAAATATTTTGCAAAAATAAATACAATTTTTTTTTCATGTGTAAAAATTCCCTAAAAATAGCTATGTACATTGTCGTGTCCGTATGCATTTTCTGTTTTTATTTATTTTATTTTTGCATTTGAATTTATTTATATACATTTATTACAAATGTAGTGGGTGCATTAATGAGAAATTCTTTACTATTTTTAAATTTTGTTGGTGCAGTTTTTACTAAAAAAAACTTGAAAATTAACTATTTCCCAAGGCACTTCAGAAGTCAGAGCTTCGTATGTTCACTAGAAGAACACATCGTTGACGGCCCCTACAAACGGAATAAGGCTTACAAAATACGCATATATACCTGGAAGGTCCAGACCATATGCTGAATGTGTTAAGAAAGCATAAGGCAGTTTACTGAAAGAAGTATGCAGCATGGAACTTTTATTACCGAATTCGATGTGGGGCTTGTATTTAGACAAAGACTCCTACAAACTTAGAAAAAATAATAATCAAATAAAAAACCAAGTGTCCGTTTGTTAGCTTTGGCCTATTTGTCCTTCCGTGCTCTTTATTGCCCTGCTTCGTTTAAGTAAAGAAAAAAACAGAAAATTACTAGGACTCAATCGATTACACTAGTTTACACGAAAAATTAACCTTTGTAAAAAAGTATTTTCTAGGCTCACTTTGGGTCGCTGAATATGAAAACAAACCCCAAATTTTTTTTTCAAAGAAGCGAGATTTTTTCGAAAAACGTGTTTTTTGGTACCTTTCGCAGTTATTTGTCAATATCTTTGGAAAAGATCATCTAATTGACGCGTTCGAAAGGTATTATTGCGCTCTTTGCAAAAATATATAACTTGTATATATTTAAATAAAAATTATTACTGTTACTAGCGACCAAAATCGAAAAAAGTCGAATTTTTATTCATTTTTGAAAAGTACACATTTTTAGATGCCTATTTTTAATTACAAAAATTTTGCTAAAATTTTTGTTTTCAAATTTGTGTAAAATATAAATCATAGCAGTAAATTTTAAGTATAAGGTCATCCAAATCGGATAATAAATCTAGATGTAATGGGGCACTGATTAAAAGTTCTAACTTTATTTTTTTCACAAAATCACACTTTTGGTCGAAAATTAAATTTTTTAATTTTTTTTTTTAATTTTTATTTTTTTATTATTTTTTTTTCTTACTCCTGAATGCGAATTCGAGAAGACTCTACTCAACACAATCTAAAAAATTCACGGGAAAACGCTTATTTTCTACCAAAAGTGTGATTTTGTGAAAAAAATAAAGTTAAAATTTTTATTCAGTGCTCCATAACATCTAGATTTCTTATCCGATTTGGATGGTCTTAAACTCAAAATTTAACGCAATGATTTAACTTTTACCCAAATTTGAAAAAAAAATTAAAAAAAAAAATGTTTGTAGTTAAAAATAAGCATCTAAAAAGTGTAATTTTGAAAAAGAAATGAAAATTCCACTTTTTTCGATTTTGGTCGCTAGTAACAGTAATAATGGATATTGACAAATAACTGCAAAAGGTACCAAAAACACGTTTTTCGAAAAAATCTCGAAAACGCTTTTTTGAAAAAAAGAATAGATTTTGTTTTCGTGTTCGGCGACCCAAAATTAGCTTAGAAAACATTTTTTGTCTTAGGTTAACGCAATTACGTCAAAATTTGTCGACTAGTGTTATTTGCCTCTCCGTCGACAATTCAACTTTTATTGCCTTCAACACAGCGCGTACTTTTTTTGTTTCATTATTACTTTCTTGCCGCCTTCTTTTATTGCACACACATTCCCGGTGTAGATGACTTTCCGGTGTATTTATTTGTTTGTACGTGTGTATTTAGTATCGAGTTCAATTTGTTTTTCTCATCTGATTTTATGTTGTTGCTGCGTCCACTTAAGTTTTACGATTATGTTCGGGCATTCGAAAGAAGTAGAAAAAAGTACATTGAAAAAAAAAATTGGAAAGTATTTGAAGACGAAAATCATTAAATTTGTATACAAGTCCATATCACCTACATACAGGCAAGCATATATGTATATGTATATACTTGTGTATTGTGTATACAAAGATATCTACGCATACACTAACTTTTAGGAGGAGCAGCTATGAAATTAATAGCTAGTTGATAAGCGAGGCAAAATACATACAAATGCAAACAAATTGTTTATTTATTTTGGACAGTACGTTTAAAACGTAGGCGCACTTTTGTTGGCTTTCAACGTGTGGTTGCTAATGTTGCTGGCTGGTGAGCTATTCGCTATACTGCATTACATGCTACTATATATAAATTTAAATCATGTCATAATATATCATTATATTCGATTTGAAACTGTTGTTACGAAAGAACTATTTCTGACGTCACACTGAGGAGGTCAAGTTCATTTGAGTTATAGGAACACAAATAGATAGTAGAAGAGTTTTAGAAATGGTTTTTAATCCTTTTTTTGGGGAATTTCAAAACATTTCGTGGAAATATAAAAACATATGAAGTAATAGCGGGAGCTCGCAATTTGCTTCAGAAAGAGCCGTTTGCTTTTATAGCCAACTAAATGGATGGCTAAGTTTCATAAAATATGAGCATATGCTCAAAAATAGAGCATTATGTGTTATCGAGTAAATTACTGTGTACTATACGCTGTATAAAAGACATTGCATTTCATAATAGAGCGTATAGCTTCTGATTTCTTCACGGTCATTAATCAAGTTCCATCTTTCCATATTAACCGTTCGGTTGCCACCAATTTGTTGTTTAAATCTACTTTCTCATAGAGTCATATTTAATACTCGCTGTTTCGTTTATACTACATAAATAATATGTTAAATTCAAAATAAGGAAAGCTGTTTTTCAGGATAGTTGATCAACACTATTAATCATAAGTGATTTCAGCCATTATTGAGTTATGTACATATCGGGCCACCCTTCTATCTCAGAAAGTACTCATCGACTTGGCCTTTAAATGATCTTCAAGGTCATGGCAATGGTTACGGTCAAGGCCATAATTTTACGCAAAAGTTTTCCTGTTTATCCAAATTTACGAAGTATAAAGAGATGTCCATGAACATAAGGCACATAAAGAAATTGCATTTGACCTTGAAACGATCTTCAATGTCATAGTCAAGACCATATTTGGATGTAAAATTTTCCGCTCTTTTCGAATCCGCAGTGAAAATTTAGGGTTTCCATCTGAAAAAATCTACTTCACCTTAAATATCCTTGAATGTCAAGGTAAAGGTCAAATCCAGGAAAAAAGTCGCCACAGCGTTCCTTCTGTTAGGAGAAGTATGATGTTAATTAGTTTAAGGTTCAAAAACCTCCGAGGAACTCTGTGGGACCGGTATTAGCTGTCCTCGAAACTTAAGATGTCCACTTAGCCCCCTACTCACGAATACGTCTTTCTTCTTTGCTTTGTAGTTATCAAAGAACATACTCTTCTTCTCAGTGTCTTTTTGAATAGCAAATTATTTCGGCAAAGAAGCGTTCTATTCCTTAGAATAGTCTCATTCTAGCTCGATGAGTTTAGTCCATTTGCCATTGCTACTCTTTTTTTAGCCAATTGCGGAAATTTTTGCTCTAAATTAACGTCTAAAATTTCCAATAGCTCAGAGTAATATGCGGCGTGGATAGTTTTACCCTATTCAAGGTAATTAATGTGAATGACAGTGTGCATTCCAAAACACTGTCGCTATAACCTTGTTGGCAGACAAAGCAACCTTGGCTTTTACCCACAGAAGTCCACTTCTTTGACTATCCTTTGGTCTCTTGTGATGGATTCGTGCTTCGTTTGCGGCAAGGAAATGGTGCTAAAAATCATCTGAATTGCGATTGAACATCACCAAACACGGTTTTGAAGTGGTCACAAAGTCGGCGTATGGTCAACTGTGACCCATCGCACAGATATTCTTGTGATGTACCCGCTCAGTTGAGATGCTTAAAAAAGAAAGAAAAAAAGTTTTTTCTAACGGCCGCCTCTCGGCAGGCAATGGCAGAATCTCCGAGCGTATTTCTGCCATGAAAAACAGCTTCTCATAAAAACACAATCGCCGTTCGGAGTCGGCGTAAAACTGTAGGTCTCTCTCCTTTATGTGAAAACATCAAGACACACGCCACAAATCGGAGGAGAAGCTCGGCCAAACGCCACCATATTGTGTAAGCGCCATTCTATTATTACCCTGCAGGGAAAGCTACCAGTTTGGAACTAGAATGCTACCAGTTTGCCCCTCAGCTCAACTAGTTCACGTTCTATCCTTTTGCTATGTTAGCGACTGGTATTTTTAACATGTCGGTGTCCTACGAGATGTCAATTGTCTGCCCCTGTATCAGCACCTATTAGTAGAAATACTAGTAACATCATACCAGTTGACGAGTAGTCTGCCGCTTCATCCCCCATTAAAGGAATAAGTATATCATTTTGCTCGCGACGCTTAAAAAGTCGCAATGACCGAGTGAAAATCTTGCGTGGCATTCGAGAGACTCGAGGTTCGAATCCCCGGGCAGGGAAAGTTTTTTCAATGTAATGTATTTATTTTATTTTATTAATTCTTTAATTTTTGGCTTTTATTAAATTGTACTTAAAAAAATATATATATTTCATTTAATTTTTATGGTATTTGAGTACAGTAGACGCTCGCAAATTAGAACCAATTTGTTTTTAAGGTAATTCTAATTTCTGAAATATTTTAATTTCTGGACGTTTTTTTACTCGAATATAAATCATAAAATGGAGTAACTTTACTTCAAAGAACTACAATAAAACTCTTTTTTATTTAAATTTATTTATTTAATTTAACAGGAAAACAGAACGTAACAATAAAAAAAAACCGGTATGTACAAAAAAACTAAAAATAATTGCGTTAATGCTCAAAACTACTGGAGGAATAGACGGCACAATGATCAGGTTTACAACTCATCTTTGTTTGACATATAATCAGTTATATTTGCTTATTTTTTGGTCTTTTTAAATGTAAAACAACAATATCTTTACTGAGAGCCAAAATATTGCTTATGTGCTTAGTGGAAAGTAGTTAACTATAACTGCACTATTTTAATAAATTATTAACACTTTTTGTAGAATTAGACGTGGTGATTCCCCTTTAAAGTTTAACTTTGTTCAAACAAAATAAAACTAAATTGGGGATTTCCTGTGTTCGAATAATTCTAGAGCGTTTAATGTATTGCAAACTTTAATTCTAATTTCTTTAAATTCTAAACACTGCAAGTTCTAATTTGTAAGCGTCTACTGTATTTAGGTTTTTTTCTAAATGAAATTAAATTTACGATTTGTAATTTATATTTAAATTGAAATAGTTAACTTACTTTACTTTAACCACCTCCAAGCGGACTCGAAGCAGAAGCAGTAGTCATCATGCAACGCCACAACCGACATTTGTGTGGAGAGCAATTGACTGCGTTTAAGGTTTGGCTTTGAGAATTCAAAGTCAGATGTCGCTAGTTAATGAACTGATATTTTTACTGACTGGTTTGGATTTCACTGCAGGGTATATTAAACATTTATCCAGGAAAAACTTGCAACTTCCCCTCAAAATTTTGCTCTCTCACTTTCCCATTCCTTGCAATATTTTTGCAAGTTTTTGCGTTCGAAAACGCCAAAACATGTAAACTCGTAACAATTGTTATTGGTTTATACTGGATAGTGTGTACAAAAGTGTAACTGTTATTTTACAATTTTCAACACTTTTGTTTTTTTGGAATTAACATTTTTTAACATGAATACAAAATTTGTTACTCATACGCCATGCTGCACAAATATCCTTTTTAGAGATTTTGTAGTAATTGAAAACATTTTTTATAGAAGTGATCGTATATTGGGTTGCCGTTGCCGTTGGTGTTTGATATTTAATCTTTAATGTTTTTGCTTCTTTTTACACCACATTCTACTTTATTCTCAGAAAAATAGTGTTGTTTCCTGACCTCGATGAAGTTCGGTTTGTATCTTGCAGAGTTCTAGCCAGAAAAACTCAAACCTCAAATATGGTCGAAGTCGGGCCACTAAGTACTATGCCCATCAACCATACAAAAATAAATACTAAAACAGAATTTTATTAATATGTATCAGATAATACCTACCATTTTCCTCCTCTAGCGTAGTGGGCATGACAATTCGCCAATCAACTATATATTTTTTATATTCATCCATTTCCTGGCAAAGTCACTACTTAGCAAATAACAATGATATCGGGCCACGAGTACTGATTTTACCAAAGGTTATATGGGTATCTACGACGATGAAGTCTACTTATGGAAGACTTACCATGCGGACACAATTGATGTTTGCTTTGTTGTTAAACTAGAGTGTATAGAAATCTTTTACTACAACAACCAAGCATTTTGCCACAAGGTACTTATTTTCCAGAAAGTCGAAAAATGGTGAACATATTTTACTGAGTAACCTTTTTATGGTACTCAGTCTGACATTAAAGATATAAAAGGAACAAACAGCAATCGAAAATTTAACTACCACTAATGAGTTCATGAAATGCGGACTCGAATCTATACGTAAAAACGAATTCATACAACAAATACTTTCTGTCCTTTTGAACACTACTTATTCCATTTTTCTTAGAAAAAGTTCCTTAAACGTGTTAGTAGACTAGAGTCTAAGCAACAACTTAGCTTGATCTTTCCAGGCACATCGAAATTAAGAAATTTTGTTTTCCCAGACCGCTGTGTGTCGGCCCCAAATCCGGACCAAACAATAATGTCTTATTCTTCTTAGTTGGCTCTACAACCGTTCGGCGGTTTGGGCTGAGACCAAAAAAATTCGCTAATTGCCTCTCTACTTTTCGAGGTTGCGCCAGTTGTGCATCCCGAGTGCAACCAGGTCCTTCTTACCTTGGTTCTTATATTCGTTATCCACCCATAGGATTTTTTCACTGCGTACAACATGCCCAAGTCAGCGAAATCGTTGTACTTTTATGCGCTCAACTATGTTAATGTCGTGAAGGAGTTCGTGTAGTTCGTCACTCCATCTTCTTAGGTAGCCGTCGCCCATGCGAACAGAGCCATGTATCTTGCGCAGAATAGTTCTATCGAAAGCTCCCAATGCCTTCTCATCTTTGTTCGACATCGTCCATGTTTCTGCGCCATATAAAAGAATGCGCATTATGAGATATTTGTAGAGCGTAATCTTTGTTTATGCTGGATCCTATGTAGACAAAGTCACTAACTACTTCAAAGTTATAACTGCCAACAGTGGCTTGTGGACGTAAGGATTTTTATATGTTGCCAGGAGGTGCTTTGTCTTGTCCTCGTTCACCGCTAGACCAACGTCTTTCGCTCCTTTTTCTAAGCTGGAAAATGCTGCGCTGACGTCACTGTTTCTGAGCCCGACGATCCTCAACTGTCGTAAATAAATAAATAACTGCATCGTCCCGTAAGAATTAAATTTCAGACCCTGAGACTAAACTATACCTTCTCGAAGAGCTTTGGTGCGCTGAATTTCAATGCGATATCACATTTTCTCCATCATCTCAGGTTCTCGAGATGTTTAAACCTAAAAAACTTGCAAAAAACTCATTCATCGTAAAATTTAAATTCAGCGCATCAATAACCTTTAGAAAAGTATAGGCTGCTCTCAGGGTCTAAAAAATGTAATTGAATAACTTAGTGAGAGGGGAGACCAGTATATTGCATGTATTTATATAAAAAAAATAGTAATGGTTACTATAGGTGAGTACCACCTCTGCATTGTCCGGAGGATGCATCAGACTAGGCCGAGCATACTTTAAACTGCCGTCAAATTGTAACTTAAGAAAGTTGTATTACATGGCAGTTGAGAAGTGCATGTGCAAAAATTTCATAAATGTAATGGAGGACATTTTTGCACATACAGCATTACATAGCATGCATTTAGGCGCTTGGTATTAATGATCGCACCTCGACACTAGTCCTTTGTAGTTATTTTTGTTCTGCAGGTCAATGTCTATGAGGCAATTTTCTTTGCTGCTTCTTCGAGCTAATTTAAACATTTTGTGTGTTTTCGATGCTCTCACCGAAATATTGCGCCTCAATTCGGTGCCATTTGTGAGCTAGAGCGCGTTTAAAATATTATACAAAATCTGAGCCTTTCTAACCGGCTTCAAAAAAGTAAGAGGTTATCAATTCGTCGAAATATTTTTTTATGTATATTACCGCATAGCTTTGGACCACGTGAACCGATTTCGATGATTATTTTTATATCGGAAAGGTGGTACCCCAGGAGAGAATTGAAGTCGGTTGTTTTTTTTGCTTGAAAATTACTTGTTTACAATAAACACTATTGAATATAGGCGAATGTAAACTTAAGAAATTCACCATGGACATTTCTAAGAAATATATTTACCTACACAAAATAATGACATTTTTACTGCATTTTTCGGCAAATCAATCAATGCAATTTTCATGGAAACTTGACTAATTTTTGTGTTTAAGATACCGAGCAAAGAAATGACATATATTTTCTTTTGATCAATTTTGCCTTTCTTTAAAACTACAAACTGTGAAACTATTTCTGTTAGTGACATTTATGTATATGATCTTAATAATGATTCAACTTAAAATTTAACTGAATATTTAAAGAAGTCACTAGACATATTTGCATGCATACATAAAAGTCGAGTGCCGAAGAAAAACGTACAAATACGAATTGGTGGTGGCATTATTATTTAGTTGGATGAGGATGAACCGCTGACTTGTGGTTTGGCTGCGGTAACTTAAAATTCTTGTGCATCTGTCGCCTTTTCTCATCCTTATGATTTGAATTTTTGAATTTGACTATTTTTCTGCCTTCTTGCGTTTTCAAGTGTTGTGGTAAGTTTGGCTTTGCGGTTGCTGCTGTTGTTGTCGTTATTGTTGTTGTTGCCGTCGTTATCGCAGTGGTCGAAGTGTTGCTATTGTTGTCATGTGTTGAGCTTTCAACTTATATTCGCACAGTGCTATAGATTGCCAAGTTCTTTGCTGATATTTTCATTGTTGTTGCTGTTTTTCTTGTGTTTGCTTTCATTGCTGCAGAGTGCTGGTGGCTGTGCTTGTGTCTGCCGTTGGTTCACTGGGCGTGTTGCCAAACATTTCTGAAACAAATTGTCGTCGCGCTCGACAACATTCTTCTTCTATGTGGCGTGTACACACGTTGGGCGACAGCAAAGACAACAACAAAAACAACAATAACCAAAGACAACATACCTATATGCATATGCAAGTATGAATGTATGTATCTACATTTATGCGATCGTCTGCAAATGCATTTGCTTGTATGTACATACATAAATAATTGGTATATATGTATGTATGTACATGTGTATGTATGCATGTATGTATGTATGTATGTTCGTCAATTTGTATGTTTCTCAAAAAATACATAGGTTTGTATACCTTCATATGCCATTTCAATAGCGATTCACTATCACCAGTCAGCCGTCGTCAGTCGTCATGACTATATCCTGCATCACTTCTAAAGGGTGGTACGGAGCGTATGGCGGGCGTGACAGTGCCAGATAGAAAACAGCAAGAACAAAGTGGCTGGTGCACTAAGGCGTGACGCCTTCATTGCTCAGATCTGTGAATAATTTTAATTAAGAAACATATGTACATTAGGGTGGGTAAAAAAAAAATCAAGTATTTTTTTTTTGATCCGACTCACGAAAACTAGTTCCTAGGTACCTCTAGAAAGTACTTACCAAATATGAGCTTTTAATATTAACGGGAAGATTAGCCTCATCATAGTTTTCCATTTTCAATTTAGTCTCATATAAAAATGATCATATCTTATCACCAATAAATCGTTAAACCAGTTGCATCGTCAATATTTATAGGAAATTGAACGCTTTACAAAAATGGTTGGTATACTCTTTTCATTAATCTATCCATTTAAAAGATATTCAAGGTCAAAGATTGAAGGATTTTAAGGATAATAACTTCTTGTTTTGAATTTTTGTAACTTACTAAAAAATAATTATTGTCAAATGAGTTTCAATTATTCCTATAGGAAATTGAACGCTCTACAAAAAAGGTCTCTTGTGGTTAATCGATTACTCTAACCATTTAGAAGATATACGCAGAAGAATTCCAATGCCCACTCATTAAAAAAAAAGAGGAAAAATGCCTTTTTTGTAGAGCGTTCAATTTCCTATAGAAATAATTGAAACTCATTTAACAATAAATATTTCTTAGTAAGTTACAAAAATTCAAAACAAAAACTTATTTTCCTTAAAATACTTCAACCTTTGACCTTGAATATCTTTTAAATGGTTAGATTAATCAAAAGAGTATATAACACCATTTTCGTTGAGCGTTCAATTTCCTATAAATATTGACGATGGAACTGGTTTAGCGATCTATTGGTGATAAGATATGACCATTTTTATATGAGATTAAATTGAAAATGGAAAACTATGATGAGCATAATCTTCCCGTTAATATTAAGCGCTCAGATTTGGTAAGTACTTTCAAGAGGTACCTAGGAACTAGTTTTCGTGTGTCGGATAAAAAAAAAATACTTGATTTTTTTTGACCCACCCTAATGTACATACATATGTATATAGATCCGGATGTATGCATGTACGAACTACATACATATATATGTACTAGGGTGTTTTTTTGCGACTATTGTTTTTTTTCACTCCCACCTCGAAATTTTGTGCAAAATACCTAAAAAAAACCCTGAAAATTTGAATCCTTAATATTAACATGAAGTACTCGCCCAAGGCGTGCAAAGATTTCCCATATAAAATACACGTAAAATTTGATTTTTTTCTTTAAAACTCTACAGTTCAGAGGAATTTTATGGTATAATCTCGGTAAATGAAAGGGTTTCTTCGGAATTGAATGCTCTATAAAAGTGCCCATTGCGGCGTAACCCTAACTCCCACCAGCGCGTTAGTACGGGTCACTAAACCCATTTTTTTTTAAATGAAATCATCGTTTTTTGGCCCCCATCGCGTAAACAGCAAGAGCTACAGAAAAAATGCAGCAAATTCAATTTCCTATAAAAAAGTTTATATACAATAAATCGCTAACATCGACATTTATTGAGATATTTGGCTTTGAATTTGAGGTAGTGTGGAATTATTGTGGATTATTGAGCTAAATTGTAGAAACTGTTGATTTTTTAGTTTCTATTGCCACATAAATTATCAATTATTTATTTATCAAGCTGCAAATGATAGAAAAGTTTAATGACTGAAAATTTTAATACTGAAATTTGAAAACAAAATTTAAAGGGATGTATTTGTAAATCTTTTTTAGTTTATTATAAATTTTTCATTTCATTTATCCCTGATTATTGTAATTTATTGACTAATAATTTAATACCAATTAAGTTCTAGTAGAAAATAAGATGTATATAAACAGTGCAAAGAATAAACGAGTACTTAATTTTAATATGAAGGGTTCAAATTTTCAGGGACTTTTTTTTTTAGATATTTTCCACAAAATTTCGAGGAGGAAGTGGAAAAAAAACAATAGTCGCGCAAAAAAAAAAATACCCTAATATGTACGTATACAGTAAAATCAAACATCCATATTGTAATGAACCAATAAAAACTGGCAGTGGCTTTTGACGCCACAATAAACACACTTCCTGGGCAAGTTTTCTTACAAGGCACTTAGAAGGAAGTATGATTGTATGTACGATTGATGCATTTTATTAGCGTTATAGTGGCATATCTCTGGAACTTTTGATTTTCAACATTTTGAAAGAAATAAAAGAAAAGTAGTGGCATACTCATCTAATCGATTTCATCATATTCCTTGAACATTGAAACATGAGTAAAAAATATCGAAATTCAGTTTTCAAGCTCAGCAATGTAAAAAAAGGAATAATAAAAAAATAATTACAGTGGTTCTCACGTAAAAAGCACACATTAATCTTTTGAAGTTTTTTACGTGATTCCTTTTTTACTTAATTTTAAGTTGATTCTATAACATAAACCATATACATAAGTCATAGTTCAAAACAATCAAATTCACGCAAATCCAATACATTTAAAAAAATTTTCATACAAAATTTCAACTATGTATTCCGAATTTTTCGAAATTGGTTATACAGTTTTGTTTGTAGCCGGTGCAAGTTTAGTATAGTAATATGCAAGTTTGAAGTTTCTAAAAATCCCGTTGACTGGCCAACAAAATTTTGCGGCAGAGCTTTAGAGAGCTGATTCCTATAGGATTAAGAATCTGTCCTTTGAGTTATTCAATTGGCTCTAGTTTTCGAGGTATTTGGGATCAAAAGTACCAAAAAACGCTTCTTTCGAATTTTTTGAACTTTTGTAACAGAATAGCGATGCAATGAGGAATTTTCTGAACAGCGTAAAAAGAAAGTTTAAATGCTGTCTTTTTATCCCCAAAAAATTTGGTCCCACAAACATTAGCCGCAAAAACAATTTTGTTCTTAACTAAAAATGTGGCGAACGCAACCTAAAATATCGTCGTTTTCTTTCATCACATCTATACCAAATTTTTTTAAAAGTAGTCTTTTTGTAAGTGCTTGTACGCCTTTCGACATCACTTTCCAATTTTATCAACGAAAACATAAAATACGTGTCCAGATTTGATAAAAGGTGGAAGTTATTCCTCTTCGAATGAGTATAATGGTGTGTATGACCAAAAGGCGCCAAATTTCCACATATTTATATTTCTCCAACTATTTGCACATTTTCGAAATATTTGACAGATAAATTGAGATCCTAACCGCTTGCTTGTACAAAATTTAAACGAGTTTGATAAAAAAATTAAATTCGGGTTTTTGAAAACAAGTTTAAAGGCATCACATTTGGAGCTAAAAGGCCAATCTTTTAGCTTTCATTTTATAAAGTTCAAAAAATTTCAAAAATCTGTTTTTGGACCAATTAAATTGCAAATATCTCAAAAACTAGAGCCAATTGAATAATTTGAAGTTCAGAGTCTGGTAACTAGTTGTGCCGCATGCATTTGTTGGAATTTTGTTGGGCTGTGTGTTTGATGATTTTTAATTTTTGAAGTGAAACTTCTTACTCGAGTCCGGAGATTGTTGCGTTAGATATTTAACACCAAGGCATAACATCTGCATCGCTGCTTCGATTTTCAAAAATGAGGTGTCAAATAAAAGGCCATGTCCTTTGGGTGTGACACATATCTTTAGTTCCTTAAAAGGAGTTGCCAC
>JAPVRG010233548.1:0-13464 GCA_029783565.1 Rhagoletis cerasi | reverse complement strand
TTGTTTTTTTTATTATTCAACAGTAAATAAAAGTGAAAGAATTTGTAAAATTCAATATCTCAAAAAATTTTGTTAAACCTTTTTTATTATGAAATAGACACTCTAATCTTCATTTAGACTGAATTCGTTGTTTTCGAGGTATAATTAAAAAAAAAAACTGTTTTCTCGGTAAAAACGTGGAATGAGCAATTCATATCGATCTATATTAATAAAAGCTCAAAAAATATTGATAAACAATTGTCAGTTTTTATGTCAATATTGTAAAATTTGAATTATTACGAAATATTAACTTGGTCTTTATAATGATTTCAATGCTCGCGCCCGTTTTAACTCTCCAGGGGACTGGCGCGAGAAGTTACGGAAAAAAGTTTTGATGTGTTTGTTCAAGTTTCCTAATATTGGCATATTAAACATACAAAACACAATTATGTATCGTTTTTGATGCACTTATAATATAATTCTACGTTTTTACCGAGAAAACAGTATTTTTCTTAAAAAAATCATAACTCGGAAACAACGAATTTTAGTTACTAGGCATTCAGTCTAAATGAAGTTTAGAGTGTCTATTTAATAATAAAAAAAGTTTTAAAAAAATTAAAGATACCTTTTTTGAGATATTGAATTTTACAAATTTTTTTCACTTTTTGTTTATTGTTGAATAATAAAAAAACAACAACTTCTTTAGAATATTTATACTCAATTTCGTAGTCCATTGCACATACATATTTTAAAGTAAAAACTGTCGAAATCGGTAAATTTTTGGGCAAGTTATAGAGAATTGGAAAAAAAGTTTCCTCAAAAAACCGAAAAAATATATTTTCACCCATAAAACGAAATTGCCGATAAATCTCGGAAAAAATTTTTTTCGGCAAAAAAAAAATACGTGTCTCATTATTTTCACCAAGAATCAACATATTCAAACATCTAAACATACAAACTTTCACATTTATACAGGGACCGAAAGTAATCGTTAAATATCATGATCTTTTATGATCGAAAAATTAAAAATCAAAAATACCGATTATTTTTTTATCGAAAAAATAAAAATCAAACAATAACGATTAAATCGAAAAAATAGAAATCAATTTTTAACGGTTAAATTATGATTTTTATTATAAATATCATGACCGTTACGGTCCCTGCATTTATATTATTAGTGAGATTTATTTATTTATTTATCTACTCATTTATGATAAAAAATTTCGTCGAGTCCAAAAGAATCAGCGTTACCATAGGCCGCTGAATAGCTTTAATCCAGCACCGAAAATTCCGTTACAGGACAGGTAATAGTCAGTTTCTCGAATCGTTTGTTTAATTAAAAGGAAGTCAAATAAATATCTGCAAATTACCCTTGATGACAAGCTCTCTTGGAATCTGCCAGTGTATAAACCTAGTCAAAAAGCCTACATTTGGACTAGACGGAAGCTAATGCGGAGGATCTGCGGCATCAGACCTAAGCTGGAAAATTGAATGTGCGAAACCATGTAAAAACCCCACACCTAAACTTAAAGAATAGAAAAAATGATAATCAAAAAGAAAGCAACAAAAAAGTTTAAAAATACCAAAAAAGTATAAAAAAAATAAATTTGAGTTTTCGTTTGAAGTATTTTTTCGGGAAATTTATGGGAATTTTTTTTAATTCATTTTAGATAGTCTATGAAGTTTCATTATACTAACCTTTAGCTTGATTGTGCTATCCGTTTAGGATATATTGTGTTTTCTCAGTTTTTTGTTGATTTGGAAGCACAGAAATAGTTTGCACAAATACCGAGCTCAGCAACGACTTAACTGCGCAGGCATCACACGTATTCCAAAGCGCCTCTGGATCTGCCTCCCCAGCACATTTTAATCAAGAAAAAGGCCGTACTGTTTACAGTAAGACTCATTTCAGGGAAAAATGCAGAGGACAGGAAGCTATTATGGATGGGTCTATAGTTTCTTTCAGGATTATAAAACAACACTAATGTCTGGGGGAATGTTTCTCCTATTGACACTCACTCAAAGAGGGCACTCACAATGGACAACTATGTCTTTGAGTATAAAATATTTCATAAACGCCATTCCTACCTAACATATTTTACTTACTTCAGTTACTTTAAATTTAAATTAATATAATTTTTTTTATCAATAAAGCCGACATTATATCTCACAAGTCAAAATTTTGGAGAAGAATTTATTCATGCTACATATTTATATTGGACTTATTAATAATTTTATTCTTTGTACTTAAAGTGTCATAAAGGTTTCATCATTCTGTTTAGCGAGAGCAGCGGTAAAATTTATTGAAAAATTATATCTACGTAATCTTTTATGGGAAAAATATAAAATGTACATACGCTGATTTTCACTTTATATTTCATCGTACAGTTATTTCGACTGGTGCGTCTACTCGTTACATGTCCATACATATTTACACAAAAACCGCAAGACCATTATAGCCGCTTGAAAAGTACGCCGTTGGCTACACTGCACCAACAAATTCCTTTTCTATTTACACCAAAAATTAATGGACTCTTTGGTTGCATTTAAAATTCTTTGCCTTGCGAATTCTGCTCCGGTATTTATTGGTGGGGAATTTTCCGAGAAAGACTATGATGGTATTTGACTTCTAACTTAGAAAAAGAGGCGTTGTAGACTTGGGTATACGTATGTATCCTCACACATACTTGCACTTACATACATGGCAATTACAACGAGGCAATCGAGTGCACAAATTTACAGCTACATCGGCTATCAGTGAAAACGTGCGCTTCCAAATGCACACACTCATAAACCTGCAGATGCTTACAGACGAAAAGTTACCGAACGAGCGCATACGGGACGTATAATTAATGGTTTCAACTTTTACTCGATATTTCCTGTTCTGTGTTTATTATACATACATACATACATATATTTAAAAGTATACTACATATACAAGCGTACAAATGGCGCTATACATACCAATGGCTGCTGCATAAACGCTTCGTAATGCTACGAGACTCCTGAGCGCATTCTGTAAATGGGTCTGTATGTGCATGTTTGAGCTGCATCTCTCTGTATTTCAGTTTTATTTTTTTTACTGCCTATTTGTATGAGTGTCTGCATTACACATTTGTAATTGTGTAAGTTTATTTATTTGTCTGCGTGCCTTGCACTAGCTTAGCTTGCAGCTGCTGACTGGCGTACGTGTCGCGCGTGTTTTTTTTTTTGTTTGCATTCTCCTTGCAACTCAATGCTGCATATTTTTGGGCACCGCTTTGTGCGCCGCTAAAAATTTTTTACACGACTTTTTTTTCCCAGCAGCCAATGTTGCAGCTGGCGGCGCCGTGCCACCGTTTGTCCGTCGTTTTGTATGCTTGAAATCTGCTGTTGTGGCATGGGGCGGCATTTCGGCTGATTCTTGCCAGCTTCCTACCCCCGCTCGCTATCACTTTATCTTGCTCCTCTTCTGCTTCACGCTTTTCAACAGCAAAGCCAAGCATTTTAATATGCGCTTGAAATGTTGTTGACCTTATTCGCATGATGCTTAGATTGGCTGGTGGAACCACCAGTGGGATGGTTTCAGTCAGGAAGGTGGCTGAATGAATGCAGACCAAATGCAGACCGTCGTCATTTGGTCTTTTTTTAACAGAAATCACCGAAGTTTTACAGCAAACATTTGTAAAGCTTAACTCTTTAAAATGCCTTTGGAAGTGCACATTTACTATATATGTACATTAGAGTGGCCGGCATTATTACGAAATCTTTAGCACTTGTAGTACCAATGAGCGCCGAGCTAAGAAAGTTCATTTTTTACTTAAAAACAACATCTGAAAAATTTTAACAACTTTAGGGTCCATCAATAATTCCCGGATCGGTGCCAAACTTTTAAGGTGCTTTTTTTAGGTAAAATAGAAACTTTTTCAGCCCGGCACACATTGATATCGAGAAATGTTTCAAAAATATCTAGGCTAATGTACATAGATAGCCGCTCTGTAATTGTCGGAATTGTGCACATACGTATGTAAATATGCATGTTTATCTAAGGAAATAGAAACATATATATTTAGATCACGGGCTGATAGTACATCAATTTTTAAGTTTGAAAAACATAAGAAAGTGCTACGATTTTGGCTATCTGGTCTATCATAAGTACGAATGTATGTATGCTTAGCAAGGTGTTAAAAATCTGTTTTTTGCAAAAATTTAAATTTTGTTCCGGATTCCGGTGAAATACCCATCCAGTAAATGTGTTTGTTCGGAAAGATGTTTGTTAAAGGCGACAAATATTAGGGCCAAAGTTAAAAAATATGATTTTACTGCGGATTTCGGTAGAATACACAGTCCAACAAAATTCCAGCAAATTCATGCGGCACAACTAGTGACCTTGGGTTCTTATATAATTTTTTCCATAGAATCGGATTATGACCTTGAAATTATTCAATTGGCTCTAGTTTTTGCATAGTAACGATTAAAAAACGAATTTTTGGCATTTTTTGAACTTCTGTACAAAGATATTTATAAACATGTATGTTCCTTAAACATAATTCTTTAAAACTTGTTTTCAAAAATGCAATTTTATTTTTTGTATCAAGTTTGTTTAGCTTTTGTACTAGTTACCTTTAAGGATCTCAATTTATCTGTCAAATATTTCGAATATGTGTGATTAGTTGGAGAAATATAAATATGTTGAAGTTTAGCACTTTTTGGTCATACACACCATTATACTCATTCGATAAGCAATAACTTCCACCTTTATTCAAATCTGGACAAGTATTTTATGCTTTTGTTGATTTAATTTTAAAAAATTTGGTATGGATGGGGTTGTATTCGCCACATTTTTAATTAAGAACAAAATTGTTTTTGTGGCTAATGTTTGTGGAACCAAATTTTTTCTATATTTCGAGATAAAATAACAACATTTTGGCTTTTTTTTATGCTCCTCATTGCATCGTTATTATGTTACAAAAGTCCAAAAAATGCAAAAGAGGCGTTTCTTGGTACTTTTGATCCCAAATATCTCGAAAACTAGAGCCAACTAGAGCTCAAAGGACAGATTCATAATCTACGGAAAAATTCATATAGGATTCAGCTCTCAAAACAACTAACAACGTTTGTGCGTTAGAAGAAATATTTTTCATTATTTCTGTTGCTTGAAAATGTACTTGCTGTTGCTGTAAATTTTCTCGATGAAATAAGTATTCGAGCATTTTTTCCTTGAGAGCTGCATACCAAGGCGCATCCATACAAAGTGGTAGCAAGGGCATATAAGTAAAAATCCCGTATATTTTGTTGTTGCTTTTTGGTACGTAAGGATGTCAAATCGAAAGAAAATGGGAAATAGTTTTCGTCATTTCGTTTTGTTGACATCCTACAGTTACGGCTTTTCGTCTTGGATGACATCCCACTGTACTAGTGTAGAGACGAAAATATCAAATCAGCTGTTCTAGTAACACCATCTTGTATAGATGCGCCTTGCTGCATACTGACTTAAAAAATTTTGATAGGAGAGAATTTCTTTTCCATATTGTGCGTCATTTTATATGAGTTTTTCGTTTTTCTTGAGAGCTGCAGACAGCCCTTAAAGGAAAAGAGCGTTATTTGAAGATATTGCAATTGCGTATTCAAAAAAAAATTACAAGCTCCAGCATATGAAGAACGTCGGGTTGACCATGCACTTCAAATGGTAACTTTCGCAATTCACTGCACATTTGTAAGTTATTAGATGTTCAAAAACATCAAGAACATTATCTTTGCTTAAGTAATGTTGAAGAGCGTTACAGAAAAAAAATAGTTTCATAAATGGACTACATACATACATATATACATTTTTAGGCATTGCCGGAAATTGTCCTTAGCAAGTTTCCAGAACTATGCGGGTTTTAAAAGTCAATTTCCTGACTAATGTGATTTGCAAAATATTTTAAAATAAAAGCATTTTTTTGCGTCGGCAACGCGTTCCGAAAGTGCCAAAACAACACACTTTTTTTTATGGAGACTATATTTTGATCCATATTACCCACAGTGTTTATTCTCTTTGCTTAGACCATGCGGCTTTTAAAACACGGTTTTATTACGGAATAGCTCAGTGAGAAGGGAGATCAGTATGCATTTGTGTATTTATATAAAGAAATATGTATGTATTATGTATGTATTTATATTAAAAAAATATTTATTGGACCAAAAAGTAGTGGGTAGGCACTGTGGCCAATGGTAATCGACTATTACCACCCCTACATGGCTGTAAGCTATACAGAGTCCGCAACAAGCTCCGGAAGCATTGCCCGGAGCATGCATCAGACAAGTCCGGGAATACTTTGAACTGCCATAAAATTATAACTTACGAAAGCTGCATTGCATGACAGGTGAGAAGTGCATGTGCAAAAATTTCATAAATATAATGAAGGAAATTTTTGCACATGCAGCATTACATAGCATGCATTTAGGCGCTTGGTGTTAGTAATCGCGCCTAAACAAATATGTTTTCAAAACGAGCATCTAATCCAAAATCGGCTGCGTTTCAGAGGTCTGCGAACGGTTGGGAAATTCGTGGTTCTTCAAGTGTTACGGTTTTTGAGCTATAAATGCCCTAAATCTAAGCAACATGTTTAAATTGTGTATATAGTAACTTATGATTTACGTAGATATCATTGAAAAACTTCCCATAGATGTATGGCTTTGTTTGCAAAATATATGTATCTGGATTTTAGAAATTTTTTCGATGTCCTTGCATATAAATCTTTATCTGGTAACAGAACATTATGTAAAATAAATAAAATGCCTTTACACCGGAAGAGGGCCTTATTATCCGCGTGGCTGTTCGCGATGTTCTCCCGTTGTATTATTGTATAAACCCAGATAATGGCTCCATAAGTGCTTGCTAACGTCGAATATATTCATCTCACCATTTTGGAGAGCAACCTCAACCTTTCTTGCCGTCGACATATAGTTCGTAAATAGTCTTACGGCTTTCATCGCTGCTCCCTCCAGGTGTGAGTTTCTGTTAGAGTCCTGATTGAAGCCCCGTTGAGTTCCAAGTCATATTCGCCGCACACTTTGAGAACACCCTTCGTAGGCGATTAGCCTTAGAGTACACATATGTAAGTAATTTTTTCAGAAGATTAAGTGTAAAAGTAAAAGTAAAAGTAAAAGTAAAAGTAAAAGTGAAAGTGAAAGTAAAAGTAAAAGTAAAAGTAGAAAAGTGTAGTAAGAAAATGTTAAATCTGATAGGAACAAACGGTTGGCAGATTTAAATTTACTGTACCAAAATATAAAGGAAAAGTGAAAAAAGTTGCTGGAAAGTTTTAAAAGGTAAAATTTTGTTGGTATGTGTACGATAATATTTCAAACATTCTGTTCAGATTCTTGCCTGGCCTTCATGAGGACTTTAAGAGCTTTTTATTGTAGTTCCCAAAAACCTGTTCTCTTGCCTTGGCTGAGAAGGAAGCTCCAAAGATGGCACTACACACATTGACGCAAAGAGCAAAGTTAGTTATTTTACGTTACAATATTTTATGAGCGATTATCTTTCATTTAACGGTGAAAGAACCTAGAAAACACATAACAACTTATACGTATTGCAACGCTAAAAATTATGTGGTAACTGTTTAACATACACACTGAGAAAAAAGTTAAGCTCAACTAAATATGTTACTATGCTATAGTTAAATTAATTGGTTATAATTACCAAATTTGTTATGAAAGAAATATGATCAGCTGACTCTTTTCTCAATGCCTAAATAAATGAACAGAGTTTTAACCAGAGTAAAATTTTAGATTTGGATGCTTGCCTGCCCCTTCCTGTTACAACAGCAGTTTTTGCTGAAAATTTCAATAATCTTTGCTCCTGTTTATTAAATTTTCAAACCTAGCAAACAATGCGCTATTTTTAGACAGTCGTCATTTTAAATAAGTTTTCTTAACACATACAATACTTTCCAGTAAGTAAAAGCACCGCGGAAGATACTTGAAAGTTTCTTAATTTTCATTTTAATTAAAAATGTACACTTTGTTTGTGGATTAAGGTTCCCGCCTTTAAGTTGCCGCCTTTCACCCATCATCAAACAACACAGCAGGTGAGCGCCATTGACGGCGACCCATGTCCGAAAGCACGCCAGTTAATTCACAGCAAGTTTCTGCTTCACCTACATACATACATTGTTTTATACATACAGCTTGCCTGCGGTAATCCTCCAACTCTTTTTCATCTACAGGCTCAATGCTCTTACTTATTTCTTGCAAAGTCATTCCCACACGGATGGAATCATAGGTAACGAGGAAATTATTTTTCATATTTAACCCCCGCTTAAAAATTTATCCGCCCTTACCCCCCACCAATTGAATGTTTGCCATCAAGGGCGCTACTATAATAGCCGAAAAACTTATTCAAAATGAAAGCCTCATAAAAAGCTTCAGTTCACTTCGCTTGCTCAAACTGAAAGGTGGAGGCGTCATAAACAATAAAAATAAATCCCTTAACATTTCTTCCACAAAAAAAAATAAAACGTCCAAGAATGCCAAAGAAAATGTCAAAAATAACCAGTAAACCAAATACAACAATCAAAATGGAGTAAGAGAAGTAAGAAAAAGCTCTGCTGAGCAGCGGTTATATAGCGAGTCATGCAATCAAGCGTTGCAAAGCGGCCCAAAGTCCCACCACAGCGTCAGGTAGGCAATCGACCAGCTGACCAAAGGTACTCTGAATTTAACATCGAAAACCCCAAGCTAAAAATGAAGCACCCAACTCCAGCAGATCAACGGCATTCGCTTCAGTAGCTGCGTTGCGCTGCGTTGCGGTTTTGCACTTGTTCAATTTGAGCAGCTACATATGTACATACATACCTACCGGCAGCAACTCCATCTCTATTGGCCCGTCCGTTGGTCTTTCGTGGGTTTATCCCTTTAGTTGCTGGTTTGGACATTCTGTGGATTATTATTATTATTATTACCACGTTGGTGTATATGTATTTGTGTAAGCGATTGTGTGTGTGAGCGAATGGCGTTCATTTTTTTGCTTATGTGTGTGCTTCCAGCTGTTTTGATAAAGTTTTCAGAGTTTCCACGCAGGTGCATTTACGCGCCATTCAATAGTTTAGTCGTTGTTGTTGTCTTTACTTACAATGTGCGAGCTATTATTGCTATGAAAATCGCAAGAAAACTGCTGTGTAAACTTTTTCCTGTGAAACTCTCTGCTATCGCATGTGTTGTCTGGCATTGGAAAGTGCTGTCGATGTGGCACAAGTCCACGCACGTGCACACACGTACAAAAGAAGGCATATCTCAGATTGCGGATAACATTCATTAATAGTGGAATGGAGTGTCGGTTAAAAGGCTATAAGCGTCCGATTTTCACACGTATGCTGGTGTATACTAGCATACATACATTTGAGGCCTGCGGCAGCAGCCGATTTCACAAAGACCGTATAAAAGTTTTCAATTTACCATTGTTATCGCTGACTACTACCTTTGAAATTTTTATGATATTACTGAAATTTAAAAAAGCCGAAAACTTTAATAATGCAGTCCATGCCTGGCGACTTTTTTGCTTGGTAGATGTTTTTGATGACAGCAATGAATGTAAAACTTGGCTCGCGGTACTAAGGCGTTTGTGGGATCACCGATATCTTGAAAACAAGGGTCGTCAGCGTTTTTTTTTTTTCAAATCTGATAAATAGCCATTTTCGGGCCTAAACATTAACTTCTAAAAGAACGGTTCGTTTCACCACCCCTATTTCTAGCACAGCAGCGTTTAAGTACCGTTTTGTTTCGCAAATAAGGTTTCAAGTACATTCCAAGCCACTATCCTCAAAGTATTTAAAAAGAATTGACCACCACACAAAAACATTACGGATCACACTGTTCGATGAAAGCCAAAAAATTTCAAAACACACAAAACGATAAGTATACCCAGGAAACAAGCAGCGAAATATATGTTGAGACTGCGTTTGTAGTTTTTCCCTCTTGTATCAAAATATTTTTTTAGAGGACTTTGAAATTTTGAGAAGAACAACATGGATACCTAATGGAAGAGAAAATTCTATAGAATTTAACATAATAAATTTTTTGGTTTACAAAGACGATTAGGTATTTAAATGCCCTTTTAATTAATTTGTTTATCATTAACTAATAAACTTAGAAGGCGAAATTCGTGGAAGCGGTCGCGTATATATTAGTTCTTAACATATAATTTTTTCAAAAATAGATATTGGAAATTTTCTGGGATATTCAAGGATAAAACTTTAAACAGGACTTTTTTAGTACCAAGTCGCCCTTGTGCAGCAAAAAATTTAATCTTTTTCAGTTCTACAGAGCTTTCTTATTTTTTTGATACCCATACTGCTATTCTACATTGCACTTAATTTTTTAAATAATCTTTTGAATTAAATAAATTTTCTATTAAAATAAATTTTGACGTTAAAACTACGAATGCAGCTTTACTATATCTGGCCCTCAGTTGCACGAGTATATTCATTTTTTTGTGTGTAAAATTGTCTGTCGCACGGTGTTACCAATTCTTGATTCTAATTTAACCGTTTAAGTTTCATTACAAATAAGGTTTCCATTCAATTTCTTTGTTCTCAACTATACAAGAGCGGTTTCTTGTAACAGCCTAAAGGAATCGAGATCGATATAAACATATATATGCCAAAATACTCAGAATGAAAAGAGAAATCGGCTAAGCCATGTCCGTCCGTCCGAACGTCCATCCGTCCGTCCTTGTACACGATGACTCCAGCAAAAATCGAGATATCTTTATGAAATTTGGTATGTAGATTGCTCTTTATCCAAGCTAGGTTGGTATTGAAAATGGGCGAAATCGAACTGTATATACGCCCACTTCCCATATAACGGTTTTTTTTCGAAAAATGAAAAAACTACGATATTTCAGTAACTACTGAAGCTTATTGACTCAAATTTCATATTTGCAATGCTATATTAACGAGCGATAAGAATATTATAAATTTTTTAAAAAAGGGGCGTAGCAACCGCTTTACCAATTTCTACTAAATTTGGCGCAAGCGTTTATCTTGGTCCAGCATAGAAAAAGGTCGAAAATTTTTGAAATCGGACAATGACCACGCTCACTTTCCATGTAACGGAAATTTACAGAAATACGAAATCTGTTATAAATCGCTAACTACTGAAGCTAATTTACTCAAAATTTATGTTTGCAATAACTCCTTAGCAAGAAGTACGATTATAAGAAATTTCTGTGAAAATAGGCATGGCACCGCCCACTTCTGATTATATATGTGTATCTTGGTAACCCTTTCATCAATTTCTAACAAACTCGGTATGATTAATATACTTGACACAAAAAAGCAAGCTGTTGAATATCTTCAAAATCGGGCTAAAATTACTGCACTTTTCATATAACGGTAAATTTCAGAAATATGAAAACTTCGATATTTCGAAATTTAGAAACGGTAAATTACTCAAAGTTGGTACTCACAACAATCTCTTAACAAGAAGTAAGATTTTTATGGACTTTATGAAAATAGGCGTGACACCATCCACTTATGAATATTTAAATTTATATCGGTAACCGTTTTATCGATTTCTACCAAACACAGCAAAATTATTTCTTTAAGGCTAACTGAGCATATTATCGATAAATTTTGAAAAAGGGAAGAAAATCACCCATTTTTACTACGCAACGGTAAGTTTCAGAATAGTGAAAAAACGATGTTTAATACGTGCAACGGGTATTTAATATTCGGTTTCACCAAAACTTAGACTCCTGTACTTGTTTTTTTTTTTCAAATAATTTTTAAGTGTTAAAAGAATTTCCTCCTTTACGGTATATGCGATATCATAATAAAAACATAGTAGAAATCATGATACAAAAATATGAAGACAGTTTCTTTCAAAGTTTTCGTCAGCCATATTAGCCATCTGACATAAATGCTGATTATGACGTCTGAGTGAAAATCATCATACCATATTGTTAATTTTTGTTTTTTTGAAAAAATAAATTCAAACGCAAAAAGCTAACATATTTAAAATGAACTGCCTTTTTCCGGACTATAAAAAAGCGAGGCATTTTTGTAAAAATAGGGGTGCGAAATTCTCTAACTTTCCGTCGCTTCCATCTGTGCAAAATCAGTGGCTAATGGTCTGCAAACTGTCCGAAGCAAGTTTACCAGAAAACCTTTGCTGTGCTCGGTCCATTTCTAGGCCAGAGAATTACAGGGGGCTCGATTGAGCAAGAGGGCAGTTCCTACTGAAAAGTAAGATAACCCTCAGCACTCAGTTTATTGGTTCCTGTAGATATGGTAAGGATATTTTAAGGGATGTTGAGCTCGACGGATTAGAAAATTTTGTTGGATATGTATATCGTTTATAAATTGGGGTTGACACAATTTGGACATAAAACATCAGAGCAACGAGATCATAATTAAATCTCGTAAATTTATTATCTGAGGGTGGACTTAGTTAACCAAATTCTGAATTTTTAGCAGCATTGGCGAAACTAAATTAATTTTTTGTTAATTTCAATGGGGATACTATGGCAACAGAACAAAATTTAATGAAAAATTTAATGTGTAACAGCAAAGTGACAATTTTTTCGGGAAGAACATTTTTCAGAGTTAGGCACTTGAATCTAAAAAAACAACAAAATACACAGAGTCAAAAAAATGAGAAAAATTACGTCTTATATATGTATGCACTTTTCTACAGAAAAGTGATTTCGAGTACTTTTATTTAAAAATGTGGCAGGACCGTATCTATTGTTCAGAAAAATGATAGATGTCGATAATCATGATTTTAATCAAAAAAATTCTGAGTGAAACTACCTTTATATGTTTGTATCATGGTAGAAATAACCGTTCTCTCAATTCGTCGACAATGATTTTTTTAAGTTTGTCAGCATTTAAAAATCATATAAAATTCAAAATAAAAAATCGAAAATTGTTAACAATTTTTGTTGTTTGAGATTGAAAGTGAGAATGTGTTTGTGAGTCAATTTAAAAATTACAATGTTTCTAATCGTCAAAATGGCTAAAAGTGTCTCTCAGCGGTTCTACCTTACTATATTTTTATCATGGGCGATATGTACATACAATTTCTTTTTTATTCACAAACTCAACCAAATATTTTACAAGTATGAAAATGCTTTACGACACACAACATGCCACACAAGAGCACGTAGCAGCATGAGATTTGTATGTACATAATAATAATAATAATAATAATAATTTGGCGCTTACACATATGTTAGTGTTTGGCCGAGCTTCTCCTCCGATTTGTGGCGTGCGCCTTGATGTTGTCACACAAAGGGGAGGGACCTACAGTTTTATGCCGACTCCGAACGGCGATTGTATTTTTGTGAGAAGCTTTTTCATGGCAGAAGTACCCTCGGAGGTTTGCCATTGCCTGCCGAGGGGTGACCGCTGTTAAGAAAAAACCTTTTCTCTAAACTTTTTGCGACGTTGACCAGGGCTTGAACCCAGGCCTGCGGGGTGGAAGCGCGCACTGCTTACCACTACACCACAGCGGCTT
>JAPVRG010233541.1:1322-17166 GCA_029783565.1 Rhagoletis cerasi | reverse complement strand
GGGGTTCAACCCCTCCCCCCCCCCTTGGCTACGCCCCTGGAAACCATCATAGATATGCTTTAACCTAAGAAAAAGTGCCCTCACCTCAATCAGAAGTAATTTCGGCTTATCAGATAGAGATCGCAGGGGAAATTAGAACTGGCGTACTCAGAGCTTTGTGAATGCGAGTCACGGCAAGATTTAGCTTTACGGAGGTGTAGAATAAAAAAATTAGTTTGGTTAACTCTATATAATTTTTTACTTAATCCTGAAATTCACATCAAGTGTGGTGTTGTATAATAATGGGTGATTAGACATGTTATAACTTGACTTCGGTCAACCCCTACGTTAAAAATGTTATTAAAGAAATAAACAAAGGGATGCATTCATAAAATTTAATTCATTAAAGTTGAGAAAGTTGTCGAGGGTCTATGAAATGGCAAGCAATTTGAGGCATCCTCCTTAAAACTCGATCAGACTTGACAATGGGTCGTATGGCCCCAGAAATTGACTCGAAGAAGCGTTTGGCGTTTTATTATTGTAAAGTTTTGTGCAGCTTTAATGAATATTAGTTACTCATTGGTAACTTTGAATCGATATGAAGCCAATGATATGATTAAAGGTTACAACTTTAAAATTTATTTACGTCAAATCAAAAAAATATTCGGCATTTATCTAAAACCCAACCAAACTCTAATCAACACAAACGAAAAAATTCAAGGGGAAAAGCTTATTTTCGACCAAAAGTGTGATTGTGTGAAAAATACAAAGTTAGAATTTTTTCTCAGTGCTCCATAACATCCTACATTTCTTATCCGATTTGGATGATCTTAGACTCAAAATTAACTGCAATGATTTATCTTTTACCAAAATTTTTGTTATTAAAAATAAGCATCTAAAAATGTGTAATTTTCCAAAATTATAGAAAATTTAACTTTTTTCGATTTTAGTTGCTAGTAACAGTAATCATTTTTGTTTGAATATATTTTTGCAAAGGGGACGTCGAACGGTAGGTTGCTTGCGTCGATTAGATAATTGTTTCAAAAGATATTGACAAATAACTGCGAAAGGAACCAAAAAACACCTTTTTTGAAAAAATCTCGAAAAACCTTCTTTGAAAAAAGGATGGGTATTGTTTTCGTGTTCAGCGACCCAAAATAAGCTTAAACAAATTTTTTTCTTAGGTTAACGCGATTACGTCAAAATTTGTCGACTTGTGTTATAGGGATAATTAAGAGCTGTAAGCTAAGCCTATTGCCAAAATCAGAACACGTTTTAGATATCGGGCTTTTCCAGTTTGAATGTGTACGATAGTCACGTTCAAGCTGATGGAAATGCCCATACATATATGTTTTAAAATTACACTTTTCTACAGATAAAGCTAACTAAACTAAACGCTCATACAATATCCAAACAACAAAAATAGTTTTACCGAAACCGAACCGAACTTTTGTGCTTGAATATGTTCAAAGCCTTGGTTAGGTCGTGCTCTAAAAATATTTAACTACTTATGTATGTATAAACAATATTATGTTGACCTGCCTGGGATGCAACAGGCTATTTTATGTCCACGATGTATAGAGGAAAGGTGGCGCCGTCAGTGGTACCGCTACTTTGGTTTTGCCGATTTTGACAATTCTCAAGTAAAAGAAAACAGCTTCTCAGTATGTACACAAAAACATAGATGCACTGAAATTCACTGATTTTTCACAAAAATCACCATTTTCTCACATTTTCTTTATTTATTTTCTTTATAAATCACATATTTTTACAATTGAACACAAAAAATCGCGTTTTTTTTAATCGAAAACGTGAAAGTTAAAAAGGAGCTGTTTTCACACTCTTCTTTCGCCTCCTATTCGGCTTTGTTTACTTTTACTTGAGAAATGTCATCACCACCAGGACAGCGCAATCTTGTATTCTATCATTCTTTTTTTATGTCCATATCAAACAAAAGACTTAAGAAACGAACTTGGACACGTTTTCTTTTAATGTATACCTTTGTATACCTTTCATGAATATGAAATGTTTTATAGCTTTGGTCTGATGTTTTTAAGTACCAGAATAAGAAGAAATATACTTATAAAAAGGTATACCAAAATGATCAGAATGTCGAGCTAAGTGGATTTAGCCATGTCCGTCTGTCCGTCTGTTTGAACGTAACATAGTCCCTCAATTTTCGAGATATACGACTGAAATTTGGCAATCGGGTGTATCTTTATAACTAATCATTTATCGGAACCGGTGAAATCGGATACACACATCATCCCATGTATTATCGACGGTTTTCAGTGAAAATAACAATGATCGGTTCACTAAAACATATAGCACCCATACAACTGATTGCTCAGATATGGAGGTATACATCATAACTCCAACATTTAAGCAGCTAGGAACATGAGCTCTATCTTATTTTATTTTCAGAGAGAGAGAGCGTTTACAGTAAAAGTGACAAATATCGGGCCACTATAACCTATAAATTCCATACAAATATTGGTTCAGATATGAGGTCCTACTTTAAAGCTCTTTCGTCTAGACATAAGAAACAAAAATGGCACAGGATCTGGAGCAGAGACATAACGCCGCGCTTGGCGAAATCTCACCTGTGCTAATAAGATGCATACAGTAGCCGATGGAACAGCGAGAATCCAGAAAAAGCTTAAATACTTCAGTGTTTCCAGGAGCGCATTGGCGACGTTAGAGGAACTATTAAAGCAAGGCAGATTAAATGCTACTGTCCTGGGGGAGACAGGTGAACCCGATGCGTCAAATCAATGCCCTACAGAGACATCACGGCAGCATGCATGACACCTGGATCTTAAACTCAGTACCGAAGAGAGTGCCTTGATCAAAAGCAGCTTGCTGGCCGAGGTTGTACCGCAATTATTGTGTTCATCACTAGTGTGGTAGGCAACGATTGCTCACTTTCGGTGGTCTGAATTCCTTCTAATACGAAGACTTAAAGGTGTCACAGGGCAATAATTTGAAGAAAATTTTCTGTAAAGCTACCGTGCCCCTGGAATAAGTTTTACCGGCCGATGATCTGATCAGGCGCCTTTCCACGCAAATAATTGGTATTCAGTGCGCAGACTGCCGCTCCTTAAAGTCACTGAAGGATGGGGATATGGATTCTGTGTATGTGGGCGAAAAGCTGAAAAAGAAAACTACGGCTCAAAGATAAAAGCTATTCTCTATTTCAGCACCGAGACAAGGCAAAAGCGATAACACTCGTCTTCGCTTTATGTGCGTTGGCAAGGGCCAACACTAAATCCGTCGTTTTCATGGATCAATGTGTAGCAGGATTCAGCAGCTCAATAATCGAAAAATGGTAGAAATATGCAGCCAAGTAAATCTGAAACACGCAAACCGCCTTCAGTCGCTTTGGCGCAGAAATTTTATGAGAAACGCCCTTAGGTGCTTCTATCCAGCAGTCATATATCCATGGTAGCCGGATAAAGAGACTACTAGATAGCACGTTCTATGACTCGTTCAAAGAAGAAATGCCTATAGCATTCCTGATGATAGATAGTTGTATAAATGCCTTTCTCATTCCATAGCAAGAACCCTTGTCTGCTCAGAAAACCGTCTAGGCCAAGGTAAGTTCCGCCTTGAGTTTATCAGCGTTAATTACTTGGGTGAATGTCATAGGCTTAGATCGTGCAATAACCCATATGCTGTTACTGCCGGTTTCATTAACAATTTAAGTGAACACCGAGTTTTTCTTTTCTCTTAATTTCATATTAAATTAAAAAAAAAACATTTTTCACTTAAAATGATTTCGTAAAAATAGACCTTATATTGAGCTGTTCAAGTTTGACCTCAATATCGAGTGCCAGAATCCAAAGTTTCCTTACAAAAATGCACACTAGGGACAAAGCGATTCTCTAAAAACCTGATGAATCATTCAAGAACCGTCCAAACGTTCAATTGGGATAAACGACTTAGCGTAGAGGAATGAAAAGTTGCAACTATTCTGTTTAATCAGGAAGCAGTTGGGCAATATCTGATCCGCACCTTTTAAATCGCTGGGGCAGAATGACAGCGTCTTCAAAAGAGATCTCTGATCTGCTTCCCTTTCTAACCAACACTGGAGATGCCCACCGCTACAGTGGCATCAAGTGACAGTCAAGAAGCGAGGAAACCAGCAGACCAATAAAAGACAAATCGACCCATCGGCTTTACTACTAGACCCATCAGCTTTACTACTAGAGCTCAGTATACTTCAACTACTAGCCATCGTGGTAATCGCTGGTGCAACGAGAACAAAACCCAACCCGTCTCTCGAGTGACTTCTATGCCTGCCCCATTCTCGCATTATAATCAAGAAAAACAGTGTACTGTTTACGACCAGGCCCGTCTTAGAAAACAATTCAAGGTTAGACTAAGCTTCGTGAAATTGTTTCTTCCGAAGTTTAACCTCTTTCTTAATAGAACCAACTGGGACAACGAACGACCTAAACAGCGGAAGAATAACCACATATGCTATGCTGAAAGTGGTGCTCATGCACTCCGACAGCAGAGCAGTGCTCTTCGTTCTGAAGGTACACGATATCGCCTTTAGGCTATAGTGAGACTTCCTTATTCACTCACCTCACAACGCATAATACGACTTCTTTCTCGCCTTCTCTTCTATTTCACAATAAAAGATTTTAAAATTTGTACTTTAGAACATCTTTGGTTTCTATAGTTATTTAGCCCACTTTTTGATTAAATTTTCTTTGAAGTATGTATTTACATCGAATGCAACTACTATCTGAAGGCTGTTCACCAGTATTAGAAATACAAAAAAAAAAAGAAATACTTAAGTCCACTCTACGCTGCCTTCGATTTTTTTGTTTTCTCTACACCGCAAAATAACGCATACCCGATTACAACACAGTCAAAACTGTGGCAACTACATACCTGCACATTTTCGATGCCCTGAATGTGATGCCCAACAGCTTTAATTATTTTCTGTTACATGTGTTGTATGCATTGTAACTACATATTTTCGCTACAGTAGGTCTCAGCGCGATAAGGCCTTCAGTCATACGAAATAAAAAATAGCAGAGAAAAATGCTTACGTTTGCACAGTTGCCATTGCCGCAGACACTGCCACAGCTACAACCTTAACAGTTGTAATCGCAGTAGCAATTGTTGTAGCTACCTTTTGTTGCGATTGCTTTGAGACAATTTCAGCCTTCTCCTTTTTGTGTGTGCGCGCAGCTCCTACAGCAAAATAAATATGAATAACTAATAACAGATGCGGAGCGGACACAAAGTTGGGAAGGCTGGAAGGCTGGGGCTGAGAGGCTGAGGTTGGGTTGTGGCTGTGGCTATGGCTCCACAGCTGCCTGTCTATATAGCGGACACGGCCTGATCATAATCCGCACAGCTGTGGCGGCGCGTTTCGGCTATTAGCAACGGTAATAACCGCGATTGCAGTAGCTACCGCGGCCGCGCGAACTGTAATGCTAATGCCAATGCTGTGTGCCTGTGTACTGCACATTTTGCTGAGTTCCTGCTCTGAAGGACATCTTGATGATGCCGAAGTGCAGCATACCTGTTGTTTTTGCTTTTATTTCAGGCATAGCTGTGCTGCGGAGCACGCCCAAAAACGGGTACAGTACACAGTAGCGCCACACATTTTTTAATTTGTTGCCTAAAGTTTTTTGCTTGTGTTTTTCTTACTTTTTTCTTTTTGCTTGAGTTTTTGTTAAATAGGCCAGGGTGCCGCGTGCATGCCTTCTACTTATTTAGTTGCAGTGTTAAAACTGCATTAGACCAAAGCTGATGAAGTTCACTTTTTCGTTTTTATTAATATGTCTATGTATTTATTTTTTATTTTAAAGTTATTTGACATTTTTTTCTTTTCATTTTCGTTCAGCCGTTTCGAGGCGCTACAACGGCAGTAGCAACGACGATCACCAATAGGTGCACAAATGTGCAAATTTAACACGCTCGCACTCACGAGGCGGTCGCAGGCAACAACGTAACCACTTCGGCGGCGGCGATGGCTGGAGCAATAGTGGTAGCGCTGGCGGTAGCGATGATGTTTGTGGCACTTACTGCTTGCTAGTTAGAAGACTATGTTTATGAGCGCTTTTATGCAAGTGTGCTCCTTCGCGCGCCCGCTATACCAGCTCAATTTTCTTTCAATAACATGACCGACAACGTGCGCGGGCGCCACACCCAAAAAATGCAAACGCCATGGAAATGGCAATATGCAAGATGTGCTCCAACTAAAACTGATCGACTGGCCGACTGGCCAAATGGCTGTTGGCCATTGGCGAACACTCAAATAGCAGCGGCAGCGATGGTTGCTGCTGGTTGTAGTCGATTACAAAAATTTCAAACGGGTAAAAAAGTAATATCACAGAAGTATACTACAGAGTACTATAAATAAATTCAAACAAAATATGCCAAAAAAACATTTAAAATACGTACTCAGTATTTTCAGTTGTCCACTGGTAAATGAAATGAAATGTCGGCGCGCAGGTAACGCCCCGCTTCTATTAAAAACCAAATGCAGCACAATACATACTTTTCGAATTCTTTACGCAATCGCCGCCACAAATTAAATTAAACAAGAAAAAACTAACTAAAATCAAATGCATAAGAAAAAAATTTGAATGTCTAGCATTTGCCCAATTCGCTGCCCACCCACCGGCCCGGCAGCTGTCAGCTATCCAGCGCACTCGCGCTTGCGCTCCTCTGCTCGGCACATTCTACAAAAACCGTTAATGAAACAATTACCCGCTTGCTGGCTGGCTACGCGAATTCGCAAATTTATGCATACCCGAAGGACATCACGCGCTCCTCATTGATCCGCGGAGACCCGCATCTCCGTCAACGACTTTTATAGTTCAAACCACCGACTGGATAGCATCCCTTTGCAGACTGCATTGCACATCTTGTCTCTTGCTTGCTTTTACGGCTATTACGTGTAAGTCTGCTTTGGATTTTTTCTATTTTTTTTTAGTATGTTCGATGTTACACTTTTTGTTGCAGTGGAATTGACATTCTTTGTTTTACTGCTATTCATTAGGAGCCGCGCGCATTTCATTTGATTTTTGTTTTATGATCTTACATTTTTTCTTCGTTAGTTTTAACCCATTTAAGTCACTTGAACTGTAGAAGACATACGCTCTCAATTGAGATTTTTACGGCGCAATTTCTTTCGAAATGTCAGTTGCTAGAAGTCATGCAACAATCACACAAAGTGGACTACCAAATGAAGTGTAATTTTTGTGAGTTACGTCACAGGTATAAAATAAACAAATTGTCGTGTTTTTCGCAAGGTTTTAAGCAACTTTGAAAACGTAAGGCTAAAGCAGGAAAGCTATGGTTCACAACTAGGAGGCAGAAGCTGAGACGAGCTTTAGAATCCTTCATACAGAGGCTTGGGGTGACGTGTAGTCTAACCGCGCGACAATTTTTCGCTTATCCAAACATGTTCCATGTCACAAGTCATAAATATTTGTGCAATCTATCCATATTTCTTACGAGTATATTATTTGTTTATTATTTACCTCACTAATAACTATTAGAAATGTGAAAGTTTGAGAGTGAATGAGTGATTGAGTGTGTTATTATGTTTGTTGCTTTTTCACGCTAAAACGGCTAGAGGTATTTTAATGATATTTAGCACAAAGATAGACTATAGACCTAGATTAACATATAGGATATTTCTTTTTTGAGATACACATTTTACAAAAGTTACATTCAATTAATTAATAAATTAAATAAAATATCACAACAGTGATATGAAAGGGCTTCAAAAGCGATTTATTATAAAATATATTTTTAAAGATGATTGCCACCTGTTCAAAAAGTTGAAATCAATGCAAATGACATGTTAAATCAAGTATTTTAACGTGTGTATAAAACGAAAGAGGTATAAAAAAGCTTTATTTCTAAAATATTTTTGTAAAAGGTTGCCACCGGTTTAGATATTCAAAATTATTTTAACTAACAGGTTTAATAAAATATTTTGATATGGATATCAAGCGAGATAGATACAAGAAAGAAATATCTATTTCGCAAATATTTTTGACGAGGGTGTCTTCTTCTTCTTCTTTATTGGCGCTGTAACCGTCTAAGCGATTTTTGCCGAGTCCAAAACAGCACGCCAGTCATTTCTCTTCTGTGCGAACTGACGCCAATTGGAAATGCCAAGTAAAGCCAAGTCCTTCTCCACCTGGTCTTTCCAACGCAGAGGAGGCCTTCCTCTTCCTCTGTTACCAGCATCGCGACCCGCGTTGAATACCTTCAGAGCAGGAGCGTTTCTGTGCATTCGAACGACATGACCTAGCCAGCGGAGCCGCTGTATCTTAATTCGAGGGTTGCCACCAGCTTAAAAATTTAAAATCAATTTAATTGACAAGTTAAATGAAATCCTACTAATATGATAAATTTGAAAGTTTGTGAGGGAGTGTGTGAGTATGTTTGTTGCTCTTGCTTTAAAATCAAGTATAACACTATGTATATCAAACAAATCTGCGTTAAGAAAGCTTTATTTTGAAAATATTTTGAAGAGGGTTTCCACCTTTCAAAAGTCCAATTGCATTTTTCATATGTTAAAGTGTTATAATATGGAAGTTAATCGTAGTAATAGAAAATATTTTTTAGATAGGGTTGCCACCTGTTTAAAAGTAGTTCAATTTACAAAGTTACTGTAATGAAATATTACAATACGATGTCATACGTAACGGATTGAAAAATACTTTACTTGGAAAGTATTTTGAAGAGGGTTGCCAACTGTTTAAACCTTAGATTCAGTTTGATGAAATATTGCAATATGCATGTCAAACGAAATATCATAAAGAATGATTCATTGCGAAAAATTTTTGAAGAGAGTTTCAGCTGTTTTAAAACTCAAATTCAATTGAAGTGAACATTTGCAAAATAGAATATCTTTCGTCTGACAGCAAAGATTTTCCACCTTTTTTCAAATTTCAATATATTATTTTGTTTAAGTTAACAATGAGAAATTGATATGAAACAAAAAGAGTGGTATAGTTATGCTTTTACCGATTCACTTTTTAAAAGAACTGCCACCCTTAAACTTAATTTAAAAATTGTATATAATTTTAAAACTAGCTACGAAATGTAAGTTCCTTTTCATACTGAAATGCCCAATTTAGTTAAAATTCAACACATTGACCATGTTCTGGAACCTCGAGGCGATAAGCAACTTTTTTGAACAAAATTTATTATTTTCGGTGGCATAATAATGTTAAATCGAGGCTCAGGCGGGCGGAGCTGAGGGCTAAGCAAATCGTAAATATATTTTTGAACTTCAAGAGAAAGGAAAAATTCAAAGGAGTAAACGGTTTGAACTTTTTATACGAGAACTCAGAATTACTATGATAACGGACATTGGACATTAGAGTGGCGTGTTTTTTGCGCCAATTAACGCCGAATAAGTTTACTAAACCTTGCATAAGTGTGCATATTATCGGCGAAGCTGTGCGAAGGACTTAAGTCCGTCGTGTCCAATTGGTTGAATCTATCTGTGTAGCATCGGAAGTAGGAAATCCACCATTAACCAAATTTTCACAAAGACTCTACGAGCTGTCAAACTGAGCTCTTATTACATTATTAAAAAAATTTGTGAAAATCGCTAATTAGTTTACTCGTACTTTGAAGTTTAATAAATTAAATTATTTTTGCTATCGTAAATGTTTCTAGTAACAGGTCTATTCTGCGCTGGTAATAAAAATTGTGTTACCGGTAAATAAAGTTCCTTTCAATTTTTAAACCCTGTTTGCATTCTGTGTACTCTTGTAACCGGTAAATTTTGTTACCATCTCAAAAGCTGGTAATAAAATATTGCCCCGTGAAATATGCAATGCCAGAATTTCCACAATTCTTCATAGCTGAATTGCTGAATATATTAACTGCATTACCAACGTTGCTAGAATCGCGGTGACAAGAACTGGTAACATAATTTGGTAATAAAATTTTCCGGTTACAAAATCTTCGGTAACGTGCAGAATTGACCTGTAAGTGTATACTTAATAGAAATCAAGATTTCATTCACCTGTCAAAGTATAAACAGAACCAATTCGCTGAGAATTTCGTCGAACGGAGCGATGCCGTCGGGTGACATTCGCTGCAACATTTCGCCCCGTAAAACAGAACCGAAACGAAATTCGCATCAGCGGATTGACAAATAAAAAACATAAAAATGCAAAAATGAAAAGATTAGTCCTCAAATCGTTCCATTCTTCTTATTCTGGATAATTATCAGCTTGAAAAGTAAAGAGACAAACCTATTTTATCACTGATACATTAGAGCGGTTCAAAAAACACTCTCTTTGGAAATTCACAAACGCTACCTCAAAATATTGTTATTTGGGATAAAAAAAAGATACACGTATTTTTTTGTGTTGAAAACAAGCTTTTTTTTAGAGGTCGCGCTGGTCGTTTTTTCATAAAAAAGTAGATGCTCTAAATTTTTTTATTTTCGTGACATGTTAAAAGGCAGCTAAAAATTTTGTTTTTACATGTAATCATTCTAGTATTATTGGAGATTATTCCCTAAAGTACATGTCTGTATTGGACAGTTAGAACGGGCCTGGCGCCCGAAAATATGCTTTCGAGAAGGGAATGCAATAATTAAAACGTTGATACTGAACGTTTTACGCATTACAACGAGTTAAGACTCGACACCAGGCTGTTTTTGATATCGCTGATTACGAATCTGAAGTCAACTTTTCAAAATTAAAAATGGTGGGTCCAATATGGCGATCACTTTTTTAAAAAATGATTGGATTCTTTCGAAACTTGGTACTCGTTTTAATTTTAGTAATTTTTAAAAAAATTTAAAGCCATATTTGAACCGCCCTTTTGAATTTAAAAAAATTGATTTCAGATTCTTAATCAGCGACCCCAAAAACTCCCAAGTGCCGAGTTTCGAACAAATCCAGTATTTTTTTTTTTTAGTTTATCACCATTTTGAATCCGCCATTTTGAATTTAGAAAAACTGACTTCAGATTCCTAATTAGAAACCCCAGAAACCCCCCGGAAACAAGTTCCAACTCGTAACAATGCGTAAATCGTTCAGTATCAACGTTTTAATTTTAGTAATCTCTTTCCGAAAGCATATTTTCGGGCACTAGGCCAATTCTAACTGTCCAAGACAGGCATGCAATTAATACCAAAGTAATTGCATGAAAAAACAACATTTTTAGCTGCATTTTAACTCGTCACGAAAAATTGAGAACATCAGCGTTTTTATAAAAAACCGACCAGCGCGACCTCCAAAAAAACTTTTTTTTTTCAAAATAAAAAAATACGTTTCTCTTCTTTTATCACAAATAACAATAATTTGAGAGAAAAAAATTTTTTTAACCACTCTACTGATACATACATAGCTGATATTGTCGACCGGCGGCAGCGGCAAAATTCAAAATAAATCTATTCTCGCCGAATTTCGTCATTGCTTTGGTTGTGTACAATCTCATATACGGCAGGGTGTTTTAATTTTGACAGCGAACTTTCTTCCGACGAAGTTCGCTCAGCGAATTGATTCTGTTTATACTTTAAGTTCCATAGGAGGGGGAGAGGACACCGTCCTGTGGGATGGCCCTTATTACGTATCCGGCTCAATCGACAAATATTTCGAATTCGGGCGCTCACAACTGTCTCCGGTAGAATATTATTAAAGGCACCTTCGATGTTCAGGAACACACTTATTGTGAATTCCTTAAAGGCTAGTGCATTTCCAATGGCTGTTACTATCTGGTGAAGAGCTGTGTCAATAGACCCGAATTTTCAATTGGCATGTTGCCAGCTAGACAACTTATTTATATCAAGTTTCTGCCATATGTGCAATTTCAATAGTCTTTACAGTACCTTGAGGAAGTAGGAAGTAATTATACTATTCAATCTTTTTTTTATTCCGGCAGACCAAATTAATAGGGCCATATATCTTATGCTCCTGATAAAGTTTTCGCGCTGCACTCCTGCGTATTATGCGTGGGCCGTAGTAATCGACCAGCTCTTTGGCAGCGGTGCAAAAAGATTTCGAAGTGGAATCCCCTGCTAATTTCTGTCCGGACGATGAAGAGTTTATTGTTTAAGCAGAACTGAGAATCGGGTGTGAAATTTCTTAGCTGTACCATTTTACTTTAGCACAGGTTTCCATTGGACGGAAGCGCAGGCGGGCGTAAGTTGCAACAATGTAGTTGTTGTTGTTTTTGTCTCAGTCGCTGTCGTCAATCTCAACTAACGGGATACCCAGGAAGCGTGCAGCCTCTATAGGGTCTGCCCACAGGGACAAAAGCGTTAGTTGTGTGGGGTTTTCCGGGCATACAAAGAGAATTTTGGTGTCGTGGGGTATATCTCCGCATGCCGGACATGTGTTTGGCACATCTGCATCCAGTCTGCTCAGGTATGAGTTTAACCTGCTGCAGTAGCCAGAGCGAAGTTGGGCTATTGTAGTTCTAGTCTCCCGTGGCAGATGAAGCTACGTCTCGTCTATGCCCGGTGGTTGTGTGCCTCGAAAGGCATTCACCGGTCTGGAGTCTACATAACTTAAGACTGACTCCCTGTGAATGTCGTTCAGGGTCTGTCGGTAAGTTGTAGTGGTACGAGTCGCTGTTGGCTCCCCAAATGGAACTTACGTCAAGTGCACTCGAAGTTTAACTTCCGTCTGCCACAACGTAATCAATTGGGTTATTTGTTCTTTGATAAGTGGACACCCAGTTGCCCACTGTAAGTATACTGTTGTTGTTCAACCATGCGTTAAAGCCAGAGAGCACAGTTTTTATACCCCCGTCCTCCTTTTGTTGAACTTCGTCTTGAATTAGGCCCGTCCAACAGACTTTCTGCAATGCCGTAACGATAGCCTTATATTGATTTAAAGTGCCGTTAAATTGAATAAGCATCCTCTTTTCTGCCGTGACCCAAGGACCCTTTCAAATGCAAAAAGGCGGTGACGAGAAAAGTGTGTTTGGTAATTTTTCTTTTTTTAATTAAGTACGCAATGCTATGAATCTGGTTAAAAAAATTAAGGAAATTCGCAAAAAAAAAATTGTTCGAAGTAGGGGTCACTCACAAAGGCTAAGGCACCGAAAAGAGGAAGAGAGAAATTTCATGGGCTCATGTAAGACCGAACCTTTTTACTGATACTGATTTGCTGGAAGAACTCATGCCCCATTTACTTTTTCTGCGGAAGCGGCAAGAACTTCCACAAAAACCTAAACGATTTTCAGAATTCTATTGTTGCGTCTACTATACAGAATTTCAAAGTAATTTTTGCCAGGAAACGATGATTGCTGACTTACTAACAACACAGTGCTTTCCAAAGCAAATTACAGATTAGACGATTGCAGAAGCGCTAAAGTCCTCAAGGAAAAACAAAAAAATAAAAATTCTGCTATTACTACATTCAAACGGCGAGCTTCGTCGCAATCTATGGCCGCTGTCAGAGCCTAAACTCATCGAAGAACTACGAGTATCTAGTATTGTACTTGCGCGCTGGCATATTTCCGTCTAAGCAACTACCTACTAAGCAAATCATCGACTATTCGACCGACATGTGATGAGTTTAGTGCACTGGTGTGCGTCTGCTGACTAATGCAACAGTAGCGCCGCAGGCGATGAATTGTTTTTGCGCTTTTAGTTCGCAATTTTAACTTTTTACTGCAATTTTCGCGGTTTCTGTTGCAGCACTTTTTCCGTCGCTGCTGCCGATGCTGTTTCGAAATTATTTCTCACACGATAACGCAAGTCTGCGGCGCAATCGGCGCGAGCGGCACGAGCAACTGTGGCGATGGGCAATAGGCAAATTTTATGACCATTTGCAGGCAGTTTGTAAGTATCGATGGTTGTTTCTGCTGCTTTTGCTGTTGTTGCGGCACAAATGAAGAATGTGGCGTGCAGGCAAATTCTGGAGCGTTTCCGCTTCGACAGGGCAAACGTGGCGAATGAGTGTTTGCGCGTGTGTATTTGTGTTTATATTTCGCGCGCGCACGTCCATACACACACACACACACACCACCACAATCAATTGGGTAACCGCATCAATTGGCCAACATTTTCTGGGTCCACATAGATCGTTACATTTTCAGTCTGAGTGCTCTTGCTGCTACGGCTACTACGACTGCTGTAGCTGTTGTTGTAGCTTGTATTGGCGGACGCGCGCGTGCCTTCTGCATCAGCCAGCACCACCGTTGCTAATGTTGGGTTGTGTTGCGGCTGTCAGATTGTCAGTTCGTCTTTTTTATCGCAACCAATTCAGTCACTTCCTCTTGCGCGCCAAGGCAGCTGCTCTTCTTCTGCAGCCGCGGCTGTTCAAAAGCTTGTTGCAACTGCTGCTTCTAATGTATTGGTAGTACATACTTACTTTGGCCGTAATCGACAGTCTTTGATTTTGCGAGTCGCTGACTGTTCTTCTGGCGATGGGTTGGATGGCCTGCTCGTCGCTGGGTCGATGTGTAGCTAAGGGCAACACGAGAGTAGGTTGGCGAAATGGGCCATAGATTGTTTCTTCGCATTTGTGGCAAATGTGCCACCACCAACAATTGCAAAGGCAACAGCAACAACGGGAACTACAAAAACAAATGCTATCTGTAACAGCCGTAGGATTAGCAGCTGCAACTTGGCCCAATGCTACTTTGCACAGCTAATCACAGCGCAAACTTATTACATATTTGGTTTTATTTTATTTCTATTTTATATTTTTCGCTTTACGGTAGGTTGGATTTTTTGTAGATGCACAAAACTAACAGAAATTCGCCCCACAGCCAGTTCAGCAGTTTCAGAGAGTTACTGGAGTTAAAAAAAATACAACTAAAAGCATCCAGAAGAAAACAACCGATACATATTGAAGTCTCAACCGTGATTTACGCGTGCTACTCTGGTTGCAACAACCAAAAAGTACGAGTAACAACTGCCACAATGACTATCGTCGTTTGTCGATATATTTGTTGCAACACTGACAGCTGTCTATGTTTTCCCGTACCGTTACGCCATGCCAGGATCCATATACCAAAGTTCGATTATTTACTTAGTTCATGTCGAAGTCACACAAAAGTGAGAAGTGTTCGATATATTAGTAACACTGGTTAAGATTCAGCACCCAGCGGCTGCAGAATGGCAGGTATTTTCAAATATTTAAAAGTTGATCTGAAATGCTTTCAAGGTATTTAGTTTATATAGACATGTGTACACATTTATGCTACTTTTTTCGAATATGTCAGTTGTTGCTTGAGGGCGATGCCCAACAAATACATACATTGCAATTGTAGTTGGATGCATACATATGTACACACTACGTATGTGCATGTACATATGTGTGAATTATGTATTTACATAGCATGAATTGTGATGGGTGATATGTAAGTATGTTTGTTTCGAAAGCTGAATTGAGTAGTGAATGAACTGAAATACAACTACCCAGCTGGAAATTAACATGGATTCTATATGGATGTTTTATGTACATTTTTTCTGTTATCGGGACTGGATCTGCTAGGCAAGCCATGTGAGCACTAAAGAGGAAGTCTTTCCAGCTACCATTCATGGATTCTCCTTTTTTTATTTTGTATTATAAAGTTCCTAAACCAGTTTATTGTACGTTAGACCCCGGTTAACACGTATCTTCCGTAGTACGGCCTCGATCTAACACGGTCCCCTTTTTGCGACTCATTTTCACTTAACGCGGTGAAAACCTCATACTAACACGGTTTTGGCAGTAGACCATGAAAAATCTCTGTTGCCTTTTTCAACGACCAAGTAGATTCCTTCAACAAAAAAAAAACCCAGTGCGTGTAGTCCCTACGCGCGGAAGAAGTGAAACTTAATAGAGAAAATTCCAGAAAGAAAGAAATGTGGAATATACATAAACATGTACATATTTTCTAATATACAAAATAC